>PVIR01015368.1:0-14794 GCA_004026965.1 Petromus typicus
TGTATCCCAGTTGCACCAATGACTCATTTGTGCCATTTGTACTTCTTATACACTCATTAATATAACTGAGTTCCTGTGAGAGTACTAGCTTTTTCTTGATTAATCATTCATAATTTCTCTCCATCCCCTATTCTTTTCTGTTCTTGTATAAGAAAGACTGAGAATACATACAAGGAAAAGAGAAAAAGAGGAGGAGGTATGCCTACATGGAAAACAGATGAAGAGGAAGAAAAGAGGATAGAAGGAGACTGAGAAATAGGGGAGAAGGAGAGAAAATAAAGAGGAAAGGAGAGAGGGGAGGGAAGGAGAGGAGGTGGGGAAAGATTTTAGATTATGAACCAATGTTTGAAGCCAAGTCATCAGGCTCTTTGTAAACATTACATAGTTTTTGTGTGCATAAGCATTTCTTGATTACTTATCTGGATGAACAGCTTTCTCAGATCACTTTCGTACACATTAATCAAACCAAATCTTCTTGAGTTCCACTCGGCATTTCTTCCTGGAATTGGTCTTATGTGATGGACAATGAATGAAACGTCTCAAGAAAAACAGAATCAGGAATATTGGGATGTCAGAGAGTACACATCTCTCTATTTGGATTATTATAGTAAGAAAAGGAAGAACAGTTCTTTTATGCTGATTGGCTTATTATCTTCCTACTGTCCTGAAGTTCTTAGGAACAGAGGCAGGAGAATGGGAAGGATGGATGGCTAGAAGGGAAGTAAACTGATCACTTGAGGCAGTAGTTATCAAATGGGGCAGTTTGACCTTCACACTTGCCAGAAATTATGTGACAATATGTGGAGACTTTTTTGATTATCACATCTGAGAGGGGCTTGTTGCTACTAGCATCTAACAGGTAGAGTTCATGTATGCTACTTAACACCCTATCATAGTTTTCTTAGCCTATATATCTTCTAGAGGACAGAACATATTTTCCTGGAGTCATTTCTTCTGAACACTTTTTTCTGGTGACTTTCAGATGAACCACTAATTTTTACTCTGTACAGGATATCTGTCAAGGACACCCTAATTAATTCCTTTCATTGTCCTTTGACCCCCCAAAAGCCCTCTCTAAATCCCAGTGCCCTACTAAGTACTCCTCTCTCCTTTCTCCTGTCTAAACTTCATGCTCACCTTCACCTGGGCTGTGACTATGCAGTGGTCAACGTGGAATCAGTCTGGTTGGGCCTGATCAGAGGCAGCAGAGGACAGCCTAGGACTGCTCAAGGGCTGTCTGGTTGCCTGCTTAATATACTTTTACTGACTCTTCCTGCTTCTGTTGTCCCAGGGCCTGCTGAGCCTTTGGTCTGTGACATGTGATATGGGAGGTCCACACAGTGTCTTAAGTACATGGAATTCTTCAGCTACTTGTGAACAACACGCTCCCCCTCTATTCCCCAAGGAGCCTCGTATCTGAAAGTACTTAGTGTTTTATAGCTTTGAACATGCCTAGAGCTTATCTTTCACACTCTTTTTGTTCAAGTCACTTGGTTTTCTCTGACATGATAAATAT
This sequence comes from Petromus typicus, assembly GCA_004026965.1. NCBI lineage: Eukaryota > Metazoa > Chordata > Mammalia > Rodentia > Petromuridae > Petromus > Petromus typicus. The sequence goes on from PVIR01015368.1 coordinate 1,517, forward strand.
AACTGATTTTTTTGAAGTTGTTACTCCCATTTTATTTATTTAATTTGCTGAGTAGAGAAGAAGAATGGTGAATTTTATGATATTAAACTTTGCTAATTAAGATATTTAATATGATATTAAACTTTGCTAAATTATGCTTACTTTGGTTTCTTACTGGTGACTGTTTAGTATCTAAGAGTTTTAGATGCTGCTATGAGATACAAAAGGTTATGAAAAATTATTTACTGTTGAGAAACTGGGGCAAAAATTTAAGTCAGTTGCAAACTAGGTGTGATCCTTTCTCAAATACTTACTGTGTGTCTTTCTTTAAAGTTTTCTATCAAATACTAGAGAAAGTATTTGCTTAATGTGGTTAAAGAGATAATATTATAGAGAGATACAATGATTTCTTTTATTCTGCCTTTTCCAAAAATAATTAATATGGATGACCAATCATTTTCTTCTACAAATGGACATTGATTTCATTATCAGCTATAGATTTATCAGGATTGCAACTACAGAACAAATAAATACAGATAAATCATTGTGCATGTAGCATGGTAATTACAGGTCTTCAAACAGTAAAGGAGATAGTAAAGAAAGTGCAGTTACTAGGGGCAATGACAAGGAGGGGGATATAAGAAGTCCAGTAAACAATAATAAAGAACAGAAAAGGAAAATAAGCCTATCAGCTTTCTCAGACGTCCCAAGTACACAATTATTTGAGTTGTGAAATGCCTTGGGTACTTCCTGTGTAGTAATATACCTCTCCTAGAAGTGTTTAATAAATGTTAGGTACTCTCACTGTTATTGATTCTACTCTGACCAGATAAGTTATCCTCTGGCTGTGTCTTACTTCCCTGGGATCCTTCTAAATGGGGACTTCTCCTCTGTTGCTTTCAAAGTGAGTCATTAATTTTCATAAAGTAGATAACTTCTGTGGAGCGATGGACTCAATTGTTCTTGTTCATTCAACTGTGCTTACTGTTTACCTGTGAAAGGGGGGGGTTTAAGAAAAGAAGGGGAGATGTTGATGTAACTGAATAGCATTTTCTCTGAAGGTCTGAACAACTCAGACTTGGGATTTATTGTACTTTCTGGGACAACAAGGTTTAACGGATACTTTGGAGGGGGCTGTGGCAGATACTAATCTGCCCAGAGAACAGAATAGGACCTCAGAAGAATCAGACTCCAGTCAGTTCTCAAGGAGGGCAGGTTTTATGAGTCTGGCTTCTTTTACGTGGATCCCTTTTCTGCAGAATCCCAATGAACGGGCAGATAATCCTACCATCTGGCCACTAATAGCCATGACTATTGAAAAAGATCTTTGCCTATTTGTGAACAACCACTCCACGTTTTCTTTTGTTGAAATCAGCATTGCAAATTGTAGTAAAATTGTGGCATATTTCAGCTTTTTGATAAAGCATTAAAATAAGACAACTGTAGTTTTTAATTTTAAAGTGCATGCTCTAAAACTAAAATATTCATTTATCTCCTGTAGTTCACTATATATTGCTGTACTGTGTAGTTATTATTGAATAATTTAGAAATAAAAACATCGCAAACACAAAAATAGCAGGCTCCAGGACCCAGAGATAAAAAGCTATTTCTAAACAAAGAGAATCCAGGACTCATGCTGAGTAAAGTGTGTCCCATAGTTACCAGGAGGGGTTAATGTTCAGGGAAGGCTGGGCATGGTTAGCAAACTCACAGCGAACAGAAGTGAGATGTGTCTGCACAGCTAGTGAGGAGGCCAAGGCAGTGTGCTGAGCTTTTCTCCGGAACACATATGTGCACGCATACAATTAGCAGTCAGCTCAAAAAGGAACAGGCTCAAAGGCTCAGGAAAGCAAATTGGCTTTTGAAAGATGAAAAGCTTGGAAAAGAGTCTGTGCTCCACAAGTCTGCCAATGAGTAGGGGGAGCCCAGCAGCTCTGATGGGTACAACACTTCTCCAGCTCAGGAAAGTCTTTATGTAGCATTGCAGTGAAGCTGTTATATTCAGATCCAACCTGCAACCCAGCCAGCCTTGGAATGATCCTCAGAGAACCCAGTGTAACTTGGTCAAAGCAGCCCGGCTCTAGGCTAGCTCACCAGGGCACTGACATGGTAGGAGCACATTGATCAGCAAGCCTCACTTATTTTGATTCAGTTATTCAGTAAACCTTTGTTCACCTTTGTTCCAAAGGAGTGTGTTATTTGAGTTTCATTTCAGGAGTTTTATGTGAAAATCACAGAGCTGAGAACTCACATGGCGGAATAAAAAGATTATACATTTCACGAGAGTGATAATAGTGGTGTCTTAGCAACAGACACTTGTGGAGGACAGGCTTGAACTAAAGATGATGCTCAACAGATGCCTTTCATTTCCTCTCTTGATTGTTGGCTTTGACAAATTAGTCAAAGTTTGACCTTCTTTCTGCCTCCTCACGGTTTGAGAGTTCCATGAGACAGGGCTCATCTTCTCTGCTGCTGCTGGTTTAATCTGGCAGGACTGGATTCTGTGTAACCCCCTGGTGTTGTTGCCTTGGCTTGCCCCTCTCCTTTCCTCCACAGCCCCAGGTACAACAAGGGTGTCACATCCATAACAGATCATGCACCAAATCAGGGGCCCTCGCTCTCTTCTGCTCCTGCAGAGCTGAGCTTCAGCACCACTGGCTTCTTAGGTAGAGACTCCTCTCCCTGTTTGTTGCTACTTATTACAATGCCTGATTCTTTGTGTAATTTATGATCTGATTTCAGAAGATTCTTTTGTTAAAGCTCTTCTACCTGTGGAGCTCATCGTATTAGTTTTCTGTTGTTACATGACAACCCAACATAATATCTTGAATCAACAAATATGTATTATTTTCTGGTGTCTGTGGGTCAAGATATGAGGCATAACACACATGGGTGTTTCTGTATGAGTCATATACCTACTCCTGTGTGTCCCATTTATAAACCCAGAACCACCAAACATTTCTGTATATTTTGAGTTCACTTGTTAGTTTTTCTTGCAAATTTATAATAACATTAAATAATAAAGTCATAAAAAGAATTTATTAATAACATCTGTTAGTTGTCTAATTTTTAAAACTAGAAATTTGATTGATAATACAGATCATAGCAAATAAAATTGTTTAGAGCAAGGAACACACAAAATTTATTGATAAATTAGGAAAGATCCATGGAGGTGAAACTGTTGAATGGTGGGTGTTTGTTTATTAATCATCAGTCTATTAATCTGTTTGAGTTGCCACAATAGAATACTAACAGTGGAAATTTAGTTTTTCGCTTTTGTGGAGGCTGGAGGTCCATGATTGCTGCTTGGATCCATCTGGTTTCTGATGAAGTTCTTTTCCTAACTTGTAGAAAGATGTGTCTCCTTGTGTTTTTGTAAAGCCCACAGAAGAGTTGGGAAAAAGGAGAGGAAGGGAGGCGACAATGCTGTCTGCTCCGGAGTGTCTCTTACTAGGCATTACCAGAGGTTGATGGCCAGAGGCTTGGCTCTGGGTATCCCACTAGACTGGCACCAGTCATCTGCTCACTCTGGAAGTCAACAAAAGAGAAGCAATAGAGAAGAAAAAATGGATTTACTAGAGATCAGCCTGTAACTAAAAGACTCAAAGAGAAGAAAATGTCTTCTTGAACGCAGAGGATGTATTGTTTTATCTTTCGACAGGATCCTCTTGTATAGTTCAGGCTGGCCTTAAACTTAGATGTGTAGTTAGACTGACCTAGAACTCAGTGTAGTTCTCCCGTGTCAATTTCCAGGATGCTGAGATCAGAGCAAGATGGCACCAGGATCAGCACAAGGAGCAGTAGTATTTTGAAGAGTAGAATAAAAGCCAAGGTGTAAACCTCTTTAGTAGAACAGGCCCTGAGCCCTGTCAGTCCACAGGTGAGTTGCAACTCTGTGTTTTCTAGTTTCATTGGTGTGTAGGATTCTGAGAATTTCTGCTTTCAGCTTAAGACAAAGCTGACAAGGACAGAACAGTTTAAGTAGCATTACTTAGGGATTTCTAGTAAATCCTTCAGTTAAAGGAGCACCTGTTACACAAGGACATAAGTCCTGTTGGATCAGAGTACACCCTTCTGGCCCTTCAGGCCAGAGAAGAATTAATTTATTCCTCAAATACTCTATCCCTAAAGACAGACATATTAGGGGTTCAAAATACAAAGTATTGGAGAACATACTAATTCAGTCTCTCACAAATAATCTGCTCTCTGAAAGATGTAAAGTGGAAGTAATAGCCTTTAAAGAAAATAGCAGTTAATGGCTTATAAGCAGATGACAAGATATTACAAGGAATTAAATGTGCCCATCCAAGGGAACACATCCCTTAGCAGGATTTCACTGAGAGTTAATTGGTGAAGGAAGAATGTTGCTGTTTATTAAATCCATTTCTAATGGAGTTGGGTAGTGATGTCAGAGATGTAGGCTTTAGTTTGGCTATATTAATGATGCTTGTTTTTAAAATTTTTATTCACTTTCTCTTCATGTAGTAGAAGTAATGGTATCATTTGGTGAGTTCTGTGATACACAACTGTCATCCAAGAGTGGAAATGGCCCAGTGCAGCTGCCTCGTAGCAGTCAGTGCAATACAGACCACTCTCAGGCTTTCTGAATCTGATTTCTGTTAACAAAAAGGAACGTGATTTATCTGTATATATGCGCATATGTTTTTAAAGCTTTTTATTGCAAAGATAGGAAAAATTGTGGCTGTCTTAATTTTAAAGGAATATCCTGGAAAAGTACAGGTACCTTAAAACATACATATAAAGCTTGAAGAAAATGTGCAGATACCAGAGAATTTCTGAATCCTTTTGAGGCAACAGCAAATGCTGTCATTGTTTCTGCTGACAGTGCTATGACTTGTGTTTCCTCAAATCCTCAAATTGTATTTGTGGGAGTTTTTTAGAGAGGGCTGAATCTGGAGTGTGTGATGGATTCATGGGGCAATGCTAGGCTCAAGGGCATGAGGATTAAAGGTGTGAGTTCTTCTTGCTATAAGTAGATGAATAAGATTAAAAGAACAGAAAAATTCTATTAAGGTCCCTTATTTCTTTTGCTACCTTCTGGCTCCCATCATTGCTTTTCTTCTGCAAGCCACACTACCTTGCATTAGCCAATTATGAACTAAAACCTCTACAAACTGTAAGCTAAATAAACTTCTGACCTTTAAGTTTGGGTGCTGGTACTTTGTCTCAACAATGCAAAAGTGATCAAGACAGAAATTTGGTACCAGAAATTTGGTACCAGGGAAGTGAGGTTTTTGCTGTGACATTACCTAGCCACATAGCTCAAAAACTTTGGAACTGACTTGTGCAAATGGGAAAAGTTAGGAAAGGTTCAGAAATACTGGCTGCAAAAATAGAGCTTGAATACCTTAGGCTGTATTGTCTGGAAGATTCTGGTCAGAGCTCACTATCTGCTGGGAAGAAAGACTACTTTGGCTGCTGGAATCCAGACAATGTATTTTATGGTCTTTCAGGAAGTTCTCTGACTTTGATCATATGCATGTGAAGGGCAGCAGATTAATTAATCTGGCAGAAAATTTCAAGGCAATCTAAATGTTGAGGGGGCATTGTTACTGTTGGTGGTTCTTAGCCAGATTTATGCTCAGAATCAAGATCAATGTAAAATGTTTTGAGTTTGGCCAGAAAAGAAGCTTTAGTAAAATTGCAGCCTGCAAAGATAGAGCAGGTTGATTGCTGAGGAGGAGGAGGAGGAGAATAGAAGAGATATCCTGAGGGCATCACAAGAAACAGCAGAATGCTATCTTTTGCAGCCCCACATTTGTAAAAGTGAAAGACTTTGCCTTGAGAAGATAATCTTAGAACACCATGTTCTGGAATGGTGTCAGCCTAGGGAAGTGGTTCCTGAGGATTTGATTCATAGACACTCAACCCCTACAGCCAAGAGAGAAGGAAGCCTGACTACTGCTCCAGCTGGCAGCAGAATTTGGCGTCATCCATGTGGTGCTGGTGTTAGGCATGTATAGAATGCAACATTTGTGTGGTCAGGAAGGCTTCTACCCAGATTTCAAAGACCAGGCAGTGTGCCCTGAGAGGGGCGTGTGTGAAGCTATGAGTATGCAGCCCACAATACAGTGGAGACTCCAGAAATTTGGAGGAGTTTGGAACTTGGATTTTCCAAGCAACGCTGCATGGAAGGAGCAGAGCTGACCCAAGAGAGAAGCGAAGGAAGACACAACTTCCGGAAGTGCCATAGAAGGAGAACCTCCCAACTACTTTGAAGTTGAAAACTTGTTACAGATTGTTTTCATTGCCTTGTATCCTCATTTGTACCTTTTGGAATGAAAATGTCTATCTTGTGCCATTTGTTGGAAATGTTTAACTTTGTTTTAAGGGGCTTGCAGCTAAGAGTTTTCTTTATATCTCAGAGGAGATTTTGAACTTGGATTTTTCAGCAATGTATAAACTGTTAAAACGTTGGCAAGTCTTAGAGATAGACTAAATGTTTTTTTGTTTGTTTGTTTGTTTTTTTGTTTTTTGAGACAGGATCTCCTTTGTAGTTCAGGCTGGCCCTGAGCTCAGCCTTGAACTTACAGCAGTCCTCCTGCCCATGTCTCCCAAGTTCTGGCACTACAGGTATAAACCACCACTGTAGTATGTGGTTCTGATTGCTTGTGGGCTGGAGTCTCCATGCCCAGCATTGCTGTATGTGGTTAACGGGAATTGAGCCTGGGCCCTTGCACTTTCAAGACAGGCACCAGAATCACTGAGCTAAATCCCCAGCCCACTAAATGCTTTTATTACATAAAGGATATGAGTGACATCCTGGACAAGGATAGAATGTTATGGTTTGTGTTTAGATGTCCTTCCAGTGCCTCAAGCAGTCATAGGTGGGGCTTTTCTGGAGGTAGTGTTTTTCATGGTGCAGTGCTAGGTGTGAGGGCACTAGTATTAAGGGTGTGAGTGTTACCTGCCACAAGTAGTCTGAATAAGATAAAAATGGCAGGAAGATATTGATAAGCATACTTGTTACTTTGCTACCTCCTGGCCACCATAATCTCTTTCTTTTCCCCAAGTCACCCTGCCTTGAAGCCCACCAAATATGGATTGAAACCTTTACAAACTGTAAGTTAAATAAATTTACCTTTAGGTATAGGATGTCTTGCCTCAACACTAAGAAAAGTAACTAAGGAGGCCACTGCAGAATGCTCTTTGTTGAAACACAGTATTGAGAATGAATTCCATGTTTGCCTTGCAGTAATCCACTCCCCCTATGGTTGTCTTAACTTGTTGCAATGCCATGTGTTTGCCAAGTTCCAGGAGACTGGCAGGGAGGAAATATTTTCCTCCTGTGCCTTACATTCTGGGGGCGGCACCCTACTTCCCATCTAGTCTCACACAATGGATGATGTTTCCAAAATGGAGATGGTTCTGATTCTAGGTGAGTAAGTAAGGAAAGAAAGAAGAGCAGGGAAAAGGGAAGGAAATGTTGACATGAATTCTATAGTGAGATTATGCATAAAAAATGCTGAGTGCCCTTGAGGGTGTAACAGTAGATTACAGGGTTTCGGAGCTCATTACCAGGCTTTTATCTGGAACAGGCAAGCAGTTGGACATGACATGCAACATCGAGGACACAGCACCGAAGTTCATTTATGCAGTAGTGCCCTCAGAATAAGTGGACTCCCACCTAACAAATGAAGATGACACAATCCCTGAGGGGTCGAGTGTTGCACCTGCTTTAGAATCTTCCATGGGAGTCTTCCAGAGCTGTGTCACACCTGGGGGCTATGTCACGTCATCTTTGTCTACAGTGCGTGTCATTTCCCATAATTCATTGTTTTAATTGTATGCATACATATATGTATGCATCCATGAAGTCCATGTTCATGCATCTTCCATGAGCTCCTGGTGTAGGAAGGTTACTGCAGATCATACAAGGAGGTCATTTGCTCGTGTTTTCTGGTTTGGAATTTTGTAGGGCAGGATTGCGGGTCTTTGTTTTGCTTATCTTCTGGGTATCAAAAGGGTAACGTTGTTACTGCTTGGGCATGGGACTTGAGAGAAGCACTTTTAGCCCCAAGGTTTGCTATTATTCCTGGATTTTAGGTTGCTGGATTCTCCTTCTGGCTGTGGTTTCCAGGTTCTTCTTGTCTGAGCAAACAGTTGGTCAAGACAAGCAAAAATGATAGCAAAATTTTATTAAAATCAGGAAAGGAAAAAACAAAGCTCTGCAGAGCAAGTTTGTGCCAGGTAAAAGTAGAAAAAGAAGTACATCCTACATTATGAAGGTTGGCCACCATCGAAGTGAGGACTTATCCTTTTGGTATCATCCACTCCTCAGACTGATGTCATGTCTAAGCCATGCTTTTGAGAACCTATGGAAGTTCTCAGAAGTCCAGGTGCAAAAACTTTGGGAATTGTTTCACTCATGTGTCCTGTGATTTTTTAAATTAACAGATCATACCTACTACCTCAGCCTACTTTACTATACCCTACTCTCCTGTCTCATTTCCCCTTGAGACACTTCTACCCATATATTTTGTGGGTTTGGAGGTCTTCATCTCTACACATTCTTCCAGCTGAAAGGGGCTGTAGACCTGACCTACTGGAGATTGTGTGCCTTCCCACTACCTTGGAGTGTTGTGGCTCATTAGCTGGATTAAAACCTGTCAGAAGACAACAAGGAAAGAGTTAGTGACTTTTGAGTTATTTGTTCAATGGGAGTAAAAGCTATTATGTGGAACCTGTAGAACCCAAATATGAAGGGCAGATCAAATTTCCATGCTTCTTGTGAGGACAAAATATGGCAAAAAATGGAAGTTAGATAAATTATTGAGAGCCTGATAGTCATAGCCTTAGCAAGATTACATATATAGTGGATCTAATTAAAAACAGGGCTTCAATATAGATGTGCATTTAAGCTGTGGTGAATTAAGGTCATTAGTGACCACTTCCCTGCACTCAGAGCAGTATTTGAGTCTTGCTATTTTAAGAAGAGCTATAGATCTTCCAGAGTATCTCTGGAATAAATTTCTTCTTACTCCCGTGAAAATTCCAGTGAAATTTCCCATGTAAGACTTTTATAGTTTATCACTATATCCCTTGAGGACGGACAGAATAGTTCCCCCAGGAGCTGGTAGTGAGGCCAGGTCTTTGAAGGGCTGTCGGGCTCCCTTCTGTCCTTTCTCTCAGCCTTCTGATTTTCCAAGGAGACTTTACACGTGTCTATTGGAGATCCCTTGCAGTGAATGACAGCAACTACTTGGGAAGACTGATCACCTTTAAGAGTTGTAGAATTGATTGCATGTGTTTTATAAAGGATTGCTTATTAGTCAAAGATCTTCTTTACAGATTGTTTCATGGTCATGCAGCAACAGAAAGGCATATTTGGAGTCTGTATACCTGTTCAATCTTTTGCCTTTTCTTAATATCAGTGCCTAAGTTAGAACTGTGAGCACTTTCAAAAGAGAGATCACTATTGTGAACTGAATTTACCTTTTGATCTCATTCTTCGACAAAGCTACTTTCAGCGGTGAACTCTACCTCTGCAGACTCTTGGAAGGTCAGGTTACTAGTATTCCTTCTGCTCATGTACATCTGTGTGGCAGACCCCCCGTAGCCAGGCTTAGAGCTGTAATGTGAAGCAGGAATTCTTGCCTTATAATTGGCTATAATGTGCTCAGAACCAGACCAAAGCCTATGTGACTCACAGGAGTGTGTTGGATAACACTGCAGACTAGTATAGCTCCCATGTCAATGGCTGCCACACAGATGTGAGTCTTGCTCTGTGAAGCTGCACGGCTCCTCATAGGAGGTAGAAGTGTCCATGGATGAGGGATTGCAGATTCCTTTGGGCCTCTTCAGGGCAGTAAACAAATGTTTTGGCTCTCCTTGCCTTTCTTTAGGATCAGGGACAGTCAACCCTCAAGTGCCATGTGTTAGGTACATTGATTGCCTCATACTCAGAGCAGGGCTAGGCCGTAGCTTCTTATAGTCAATGCCAAATGTTCAGACTTCTTGTACTTGATCATTCTTGAGTTTTCTCTTAGAAAATTTGGGTGAGTTTAAAGCATTGCCAATTGTGAAAACTGTGATTTTAGCCTTTTCTCTTTACCCTTCTCCAGATCTCCATTGTTGAAATGAAAAAAGGCCGTGTCTAGCAATTGACTCGTAGGTGTCAGGAATCCCATCTGAAGTTTCTTCATTAAACTAATTGGAGAGACTTACATACGCCTGATAGGTGGCGTTCCAAGATAAGATGATTAAAGATATTTCTGTCTTCCTTAAGGAACACTTCAGCTATCATAGTTTCTGGACTTTTCCTGAGATAAAAGGTAAAGAGAGCCTGAACATCAGGGATTTCACTCCACCTTCTATGTGTTAAGCAGAAAGTTTACCTGAAAACTCTTTTAATGTAAATTGCCACTGTGTATCCATCTCCCGCTATTTCCTAGTTCATTTCGAACCCACACCATATTGTAATAGTACATACGCCATTCCTTTTTAACTTGGCAACATCAAAACTTCCCGTTGGTGAAGCATATGAAGTCACTAACATCTGTGGGACATAGATCATATGGTTTCCCATGCATGTGGGAGAGATAGCTAAGCCTCAGGACCTTAATATGGTGTCCCACATGGAAGGAGGAGATCCAATGAGCTTCCAGAGGATCACTTGTGAGACTCAAGTATTCACTAGAGAGATGTCTCTGTCTGAAGTTAGGAAGATGCTAGCATTTTTCATAGAAGCATAGGGATGTTGATCCAGTTGATGGTTCTACCTAGAACTAGGTCTCAGGCCGTTAAGAGATCATTCTGTGCAGAAGGGGGAGACCAGATTTGAGCCCCCAGAGAGTTCTAGATAGATATTTCCATCTAAAGTCTCAGGATCTTTCATTGAAGCATAGAAGAAAAGTCCTACTCAGGGCTTTTTGTCTACGGAGTGGGACCCACTCTTTAAGGGGAGGGGGCTTAATTACTTGATAGCTCTACTTAGTCCTTTGAAACTCCCAGGAGATCAGGGTGGAGTCTGTCCCCAGGAAGATTTCTTTAGCCACTGTGGAGCCACTTGAGGACTCTGCTTAAGCAAGATGAGCCGCTTTGGAAACAGTATCTCAAGCATTTACCCCAATAATAAAAACTGTGGTGCTTTAAGGCATTAAGAAAAAGACCTCTTAAAAAAATTGCCTTTAAAAAATCCTAAGGGTGAGGAAGGTTCTACATTGCATTTACAGACACTTGCTTTACCAGTTGTTCTTTTGTTCTGGCCAGGCCATCAGGTCGATGTATATCACCTGCATTTTGTTACAAGAGACAATGACACAGACACAGTGTTACACAGACTGTGTAACAGTTACACACTGTGTTACACAGACACAGAAAGAGTATGTATTTTTCCCCTACCCCACATGCTATACAGCATCGTGAGAAATCTCCTGGGTTCCCCAGCCTAGAGGAGAGAAGGCTAAAAAGACATGTGCTCAAAGACCTTATTTCTGACTGGCTAAGCCAAATATGTTGCCTGGTTTCAAGGTGCGATAGCCTCCTTCTGGAGCTGATTTCTAGGTTCTTTTCATCCTGAGAAAAGAATTACTCAAGACAAACACAAACAGTAGCAAAGTTTTATTAAAGAGGTAAGAAAAGAAAGAGGCTCTACAGATCAAGTTTGTGCCAAGTAAAAGTAGGAAAAGAGATACACGCCACAGTTCTAGGGGAGGCCACCATGAAAGTGAGGGCACATCACAAAAACCTTATGTGGATTGTCCCTTTGTATCATCTGTCCACTCCTCAGGCTGACATCGGGCCCAGATATCCTAGCAAAAAATCTGCTCAACTTCCCAGAAGTGCATGTTCAGGCTTTAAGATCTGCTCTACATGTGTGCTCTGGTATTTTGCTATTAGTTACACTTACTTTTCTAGAGAGCTTTGGCACACTCTGATCTCCTGTCTCAGTCTCTATATTAAAAGCATTATAGAAATGTAAACTGGCATTGCTTTTATTCTTACTGCCACCATCTCAGTTCAGATTTTCAGTTTTTAAAGCTAGCCATTTGAGGTATTCTGCTGTATTGTTGTCGGTAATATTTCACTCTCCTTATGACCTCATCTTTTCCAGTAGCTTTATTTTCTGATGCAGAGTAGTCATTTTCTTTTCTAGAAACATCGGTGACTTTTCTCTGCTTATAGAACAAAATTCAACCCAGACAAGAGGTCTTTATTTTCATCTTCATGTCTTTCTACAGCCTTTGGGTCCTTTTGCAAAGTACAGGCTTTAGCTTTTCAAAATTATTCAAATAGAACTCGATATCACACACTGTAATGAAAATATGGTTGTAATTGGCCAAAACTTACATTCTGAAACTGGGGAAAGCTAAAGGCCTTAGTGCTTGGGAGGAGAGAGATGGGAGGAAGAAGGAAAGTAGGAAGTGACTGACTCTTCATCGTTTGAGATTGCAGCAGTTAAAATCAGTGCTTTTTTTTTGAGACAAGCTCTCACTTTGTAGTTCAGGCTGGCCATGAACTCCACTGTGTAGCCCAGATAGCCTTGAACTCTTGGGCAACCTTCCTACCTCTGCCTCCTGAGTGAGTACTAGAATTACAGGCATGTGCCACCATGCCAGCTAAATTCAATGAGTTTTATCTTCACAAGGATTTAAATAAATGCACAGCTGGAAAGCCTACAGTGGCAGAAGGCCTCATGCTCTTAACGTGTTGATTTTACAATTCAGCCCCATAATCTTCCCAATCTGCTTCTTCATCTTCCAAGCTTAATAATGAGGGTCCCACCTGTGAAGTTTCTTTGAGTTCTTCAAGTTAGACAGTCCAAGTTAATTCAGCAGCCAATGACATGAAACAAGTGGATGTAGTACTTAGTAGTCACAGTATTTATTTTTAATACATTTCTCCATCTGCATTTCTAAAGCTCTGAATTAAATTTGAACAGTTCTGTATTAGTTGTGTACAAGTCTTTCCCCATTAAATTAAATGCTGTTTAAAAACATGGTTTATGTCTTTTTCTTTTCCATAGAACCAAATCCCTGTTTAATCAATGAAACATTTTTCAAAAAGGTTGGATAACTTGCTGAAGTTCTGTTTTTGTAACCAGAGGAACCCTTATTCAAATGAAGAGAACAAAGAACACACTTCCCGTCATTTGGGGGAAAGCTAAACTTACTAGTATTCGTGTGAACTCGGCTTGTCGTTGTGAAGTTTGGTCCAGAAAGTCTCAGCATTGTGAGCTCCATGTCAGTTACGTGTCATATCACTGTGAGCCCCAGATGGAATTGTGTAGGAGGCCCTTGGAACCCCTCCCTTGGCAGTTTTCTCAATTCTTATTTC
>PVIR01015368.1:14894-38540 GCA_004026965.1 Petromus typicus
ACTCACATCACAATCCTCCTGCCTCTGCCTCCCGAGTGCTGGGATTACAGGCGTGAGCCACCACGCCCGGCACTGTGGTATGTGGTACTGGTTGCCGCTGGGGTGAGTCTCCACACCCAGTATTGTTATGTGGTTACCGGGGATTGAACCCGGGTCCTTGCGCTTGCAAGACAGGCGCCGGAACCACTGAGCTATATCCTCGGCCCAATTCTTATTTCTTTTTGCCCCAGATTTCTTCTAGATCTCTAGCGTAGATATGCATTATTGCTCTTTGGTGTAATCCCCCAGCAGGATTAATAAATCCAGGCGCTGAGGGCATAAAACAATGAACTGTGCTCTTTCACATAAGGTGCTGTACTATAATGAGCTAACAGGTATCTGTGTGCTCACGGTATGCTGAATGGAGCGCTAGATCCTTTACCTACATCTCCTGAATCACCTTTCACATCAGTTCTATTATTATTTCCAGTTTATACATAAAGAAAATGAGACTAAAAATGTTTATAAAATACCCCAAATTAGTAATTTGTCACCTGCTTTTGAACTGTGGTTCTGTAACTAATTAACTGTTTAAGACTTTGACAAGTTGCTTAACTCGTAGTGCCTTCATTTCCTTTTCTATAAAACAGAAATGAAAGTAATCTTAATTCTATGATGCTTATTATAATGGTTGCATGAGTAAATGTATATGTCAGAAGTTTTCAACCATGCATGGCTTGATATGTTAAAAAAATTTGTTAACTGCTATTTGGAAAACTTATACTTGATCCTATGGATAATACAAATATAAATAAGAGTTTTGCCTTCTTATTTATAATCCATGAAGGGAGATAGAAGTGTATTCATTTATCATTCAATTAAAATTAATAAAAGTCTAAATGGATCGATAATCAGAGATAGAAGTGATGTGCTATGGACATTTACGAGCATAAAGGATGGATCTGGGTTGACGGTTGAGAGAGTATGGACGCTGAATAAACACCGGCTGCATGTTAGGAAATGAAGGCTGTAAACAGATCTATTACTCACTAATTAGGAAACTTAACCAGTTACTAAACCCTTATGCAACTCCTTTGACAAGTGGATAAACTGCACCCACCTCTAAAGTTATTTTTAAAAAATCAAACATATTTAAAGTGCCTTCAACAAGGGCTATAAAATAATATATTGTTAATCAGATCACCTGAACTTCTGTTGCTGAATCATGAAAAGGATTATTGTATTCAATGAGGAAGTTGGAGTTCAGAATAAGAAAATATTTCTTTCTGAATCTTTGCCATTTTTACTTCACCACCACAAATATGCTGAAGATACGGACATTTAAGAACCTTTTATTCATCACTCACTCCTCACAATTCATTTCAGTGTTCTTTTTTCAAAATAAAGTGTTCAAATCCAGACCCCAGTGTCTGTCTCCTTCTCATTTTACAAGGTGAACGCACCATATTTTCTGAATAAAAATGGTTTTTTCTTGCCATCTCTGCTCTGTTCTTCACACAGCAGCCAGAAAAATAGTTTAAAAGCAGAAACTCGCCCATGCCATGTCTTCTTTCTTTACCATTTAGTGAGAAACCTTTACAGATCCATGTGGTCTTGCCACACTTTCTTATTTTACTCCAAATCTCTTCTTTCTCAGAAATTTCCAACATTTTCTTTCTTTTACTTGGGCCACTATTCTTCTGCATAGTGAGATCTTTCCTATCCTTTATGTTTTAATTTAAATATTACCTTCCTGTCCTTTTACCTACATAAGTCTTGTTCATCTGCTTCTTCGTCATTTCATCTACCATGTGTGTTTCCTTCAAGAATTAACAGACAGATCCTTCCCTGTGTTTTCCTTGTTGCTTGGCTTCCCCTACTTCCGGTATGCTCCATGAGGGCAGAGATAATGTCTGTAGTTTCTGCTTTAGTCACCTCTGGACACTCAGAATAGTTCCTCAGAGGTGTTTGACGGCAGCGTCACTCGGCATTTGGGTTCATTAATCCACGCAAATCTAGCTACCAAGAGCAGGAAAGCCTATCACTTCAGGGCTTTGAGGAATAAAACATGCATTTGGGAGTGTATGTATTGATGGCATGTGCATACCCACGCTTGACTCTTCCAGTATGGGGTTTGTATGTTAGTTATTATGAGTTCCTGCTGAAGGCTGACAAATGTTCTTCCACCAACGCTGGGACTGTACCAAGTGAAGACTTTTGGTCTGTCATGTCCAGTTGCAGTACTTAGCTTATTCTACCTGAGGCAAAGCTTAGGGTGAACCTTTTCAATACTAGTAGGTGGCTGTGGTGGCTCTTTTTCATTTCTTTGTTATATTGCCTAGAATTTACCCCAGATATATTATACAGAGTAAAACCCAGGTTCTTGCTCCAGAGTGAGCTTATCTTTCTGTCAGAGCTGCCAGCCCCTTGCTTATTTATTGCTCTTTTTAAAATGAAGCCAACTTTATCTGTCTTTTTGTCTTTTACCATTGTATCGTGACTCAAATGCATTACCCACAGATTTTCCCAGTAGAATAGATTAGAATGAGGTTTTGTTCTTGCACTGGCCCCTGTGTCCACCAAGAATTGAATCTTCTCTACTGCAGAGTAAAATGCAACTCCGAGGCCCTTTTGCAGCAATATCTTCCCAGTGTTATTCTTCTTTAGTTTGCCTTGTCCCTTTAAACATCTTTTTGGTTAGCTTTCCATAGTGATTTTGTTGATACTATTCCAAGTAGAAACTCATACCTGTGTTTCTAATCCCCTGTAAAATCTTTTATGTGTTTTTAAACCGACACACCAGATTTTCTTAAAAGTTTTCAAAAATCCCTGTATTGTTTGCACTATAGGAGCATTCCAGCAGAGATAATTTAAATAATATTTATCAATAGAGATTCAGGTGAAACAACCATGCATATTTTAAAAATATCATTAAAATATTTTTATTAAAATATTTTAAAGAATAATAATATTTTGTATATGGCAAATTTACATGAATTTTGTTCTTTTACTTTGCTATAGATTTTATATTTGTGGCATTTTTCTGATACAAATATAATAATTTCAACTAGTACAAAAAAATAAAGAAACCCAAGAAGGAAATAAAAATGTTCTAGTAGCTGATCTCCTAGAGATACTGCTGTTAATATGTTGGGAATACCTTTATTCTCTTATCTATGCCTGCAATGCTTGTGCCTTTATCGTTTAAACTGGAATCAGATTATTGTGTCATTTTCTATTCTTATTAGAGTGATTGATTTAGTATGCATATTTCATTACATTGATATTTTACAGTGTAATTAATTATGACATTATAACTTTCAGTTATAAGCTGGGATTTATTTATTCAGTCATATGTGGTAGAAATGTTACATTCTTTCCAAAATTTTACTCAGAGATAATACATAATATGTGAATTTTTTTGTGACCCTCACTAATAATTCCCTTAGCTTATAACTCTATAAAGAGACTTATTAGGCCCAGATTCTACACATTTTAGTACTTCAAATTCATGTTAGCAAATTGTTCTCTGAAAATTCATATGAATTTACACATTTATCAGAAGGAAAGGGGAAGGCTGATTCTCTGAGCGCTTATATTCACTGAATACTTTTTCTTTTATCTGTCAGTTTTCTGTCATTTAAAAAAATTGCAGCAAGAATAAAACATGAACTCTATCCTCTTAACAAATTTTAATCTGCGCAATACAACACGTGACTTGTAAACACCATGTTGTATTATTTACCTAGAACTTTTCTTGACTGAAACTTTATACCTGTTGAATGATAACTTACCATTTCCCCTCCCTCAACCACCATTCTACTCTGTTTCCCTGAGTTTGACTATTTTATGCACAAAATTTAAGTGGTATTTGTGAAAAGTGTTTTATTGTATATGTATTGGAATTTTACTCCCCTTATGAGAAATGCTTATTTGTACCTTTGGTCTCTTCAATCTGTTTTGCTACTGATGTTGTTCTTATTGATTTTTAATGAATTATAGATTTTTCCAAGTCAAATTATCCAGTTAAGACTCATAGCAGAACTCTTGCCTGCATGATAGACCAGCAGCCCCTTCTACCTGCTTCCTTAGCAATATTGTAATTATATTTGGGAAAAGTACAATAAATAGCTCATTAATAAATCTTCTCTAGCTTTGCAAAAACCTGTGACTTAGGAAACAAAGACAGTATTATCTCAATTTCACACAGAAGAAAAGTATCACTCCAGAAATTAATAAATATGCAAGGTCTTGTAATTTATAAATTCCAGGATCATGACTAGGTTTTCAGATCTCAAAACTTGGTATCTTTCAGGTCTGTCATTCCACTCACATGTTCTTTTCTTTGTTATATATATTTTTTCTATTTTCTGTGTAGTATGTTAGGACTCACAAAGATCATTTCATCAACACTGGGTGTTGTTGGGAAGCTGTCTTAGCTATTTTTCTTGTTGCTGAGGTAAAAGGCCTGACACCCAAAATGAGAGGGGTAAAGGTTTCTTTAGCTCATAGTTTGTTGGGGGTTTCAGCCCTTATTTGCCTGGGTCCAAGGCAGGGTGGCACATGGCAGAGGGCAGCAGTTCATGGCAATGGAAGATAGCAAAAACAAGGGCAGACCACAGCTCTTTCCACCTCTTTTATCTTATTCAGACTACTTAGGGTGGGTAGCACTCAAACTCTTCACCCTCCTGCCCTTGGGCCTGGCATTGAACCATGAATCAGTCACACACTCTAGACTCAGCCATCTCTGAGAAAGCCCCCTCTTTGACTCCACAAGACTTTACAGGACCATCTAGACACAGCCATACCGATGCATTGCAAAAAGTTAGTCATTTCATCATTTTGTCTAAATCCATTTGTATCACAAGTTAAAACTTGATTGAATATGACAATGTTATTCCTTCTAAAAATGCATTGTCTTAACAAGTACCCTGAGAGAAATAAAATATGTTTTAGCAGCTAAAGAGAAATCCCCTTTATCCTGTTCCTGGTTCATTGCTTGGATATAAAGTTACATATTTACCACTATTAAAATGTATTTATTCTAATCACAGTAGCTTTAATGGTTTCATCTTATATGAAAAATCAATCAATGGCAATCTGTTAAGGAGGCAATGTGTGACAGCCCTGCAAGACGTTAGGCTCCTTCTCAGTTAAACTGGATTCTAAGGTAATGTTGGTGTGTGGCTAGGACCTGGTGGCTCTGCAACAGGTTTTTCTTCTTCCCACCCTCATCAAGTGAGCACAGTTTTTTTCCCACCCTATTGCTCTTCAGCAAGTGAGCAAGTATATTATTTCACTTCTGGAGTTTCCACACGCTCAGTTCTATGTTGTCACCCCAGTCATGTTGAATTCCACCTTTGTTGGATAGCTGAAAGAAGTATTCGGAAACTACAGCCTTTCTGAATAGAAAAGCACCCACCTTATTGTTCTGTTTGTTATTGAGGCTTTATAATATGTCATACTAAATTTGCCTATATTGTTTTTCATCTAGGTAAATATGAATAATATGTTAACTATATTATAAAAATTTGCAATAAAATCTGGAAGACGGTGCAGTCTTATATGCTTGTTGCTATGCAACCACATTCCCAAAATAGCAAGTGAAGCGGTGCAATGTGACAGTTATCTAAACAGTGTAGAACATAGAAACTGAACGTGCATGTACTGACTACATTTTTTGAGTTGTTAGTACTGTTGTTTCTCCAAGCCAGAGAAAATGTGTTAATTTAAACCTTTTGGAGAGGCAAGGAAATACAGTACTCACTACTGGAGATAGATCCAGGTTTAAGTCTTAGTTCTGGCACTTACTTGCTAAGCAACAGGGAGAAAAATACTTATCCCTTCGTGAGTTCTAAAGATGCAGAAAACATGCCTGTGTGTTCGTTATTCTGTAATCAGCATCTGGCATGGAGCAGGTGGTTAACGAACAGCTTTGGAAGAACAGAAAATTAAATGAGATGATGGCTATTTATTCTAATAATAATATACTTTCATAAAGTACTTGACATTTTCCTATATATCTTAGACTTTAAAAATTATTTTCATTATTTTTGGATGAAATACTTTTTATATCTTAAAATTTCATATGTACAAACATGTTAAATATGAGAATCATTCAGGATTATGACTCTTTCAAAAGATTGATTGCTTCTAAAACTTCAAGTTTTGAGGACTTAAATCTGCACACCTGAAAAAGAATCTTAAAAATCATTTTAAGCCTAATATTCTCATTTTGGAAAGTCCAGATCACAGAGTGACTCATCATACATTTTCCTTTTTGAAATAGTTGTATAAATAGAAAGGATTCATTCAGTCACCCTCAGTTATGTATAAGAAATCAATGAAATTTATTTATGCCAACAACTTGTAAGTTGGCAACCTTTTATTATATTGGTAATTTTTCTCCTTTAGGCTAAATAATTTTATAATAATAATTGAATGGAGGAAGAGACATCACAAATTTTCACTTACAGCAGATACTCTTTGAACTAATTATTACTTAAACTGAAAACAACAAAATCTTGTTTTATTTTTTAAATGTTGAAATACAAAGGAAAAATTGTTTTAGCAAGTCATTTGAAAATTTATTATCCAGTTAGATGTTAAGAAAACTGTAAAACAATATTAAAATATCTACTCTTCATTCAAACTTCCCTGCAAATGTTTTTAATTTCCTCTTCCACTTTAATAAATAATTATAAATTGTGGATTAGTAAGTAATCCATAAATTAAACCTAGAACTCTTAAGAAATGCAGAATTGCTGTGATTTGTAAAAGCTTAACTATTAACTCGAATACAGAGACTGAATCCTTCTCTACTGACCAATGAATAAATGTTCATTTGCAGATATTAAATTAAATTATTTAAGGTAGTGTGCATTACTTTCTATTTTTTTTTCTCTTTCTCTGTCACACTACTCTGACTTGTACTGTTAAAGAATTCCTATGTATTTGATATTTTGCAGAATGGAGAGGACCTCACTAGCTACCAAACATCACACAAATGAGCTAAGAACGTGGTTTAATGCTCTCTGTTTTCCAGTTCTTTACCATATGTTCTCCTCTTATAAATGGACTTCTTTTGCTCCTCTTCTGAATCTACTCACACAGAAATCACCAGCACTGCCTTGATACCTAAGGGACACCCTTTCCCTCATGTCTCTCTGGCATGTTTTACAGTTACCATTACCTTTTTAAAAATAAACTTTATTAGTACATTTTTAGATATACTTAATGATAAGCATAGACAGTTTGTACTTGTGCCGAATATATATAGATTTGCATCCTCATTTACCCTTTTGACTTCTCATACCAGAGAAACCATGTGATATTTGAACACATATGTCTGATTTATTTCCCTTGTGACTATGATCTCAAGATGTGTCCATTTACCTAAAAATGTCTCAAGTTTATCCTTCTTTATGGCAGATTTGTTTCCCATTGTATTAAAACAAAAAGCACATCTTTATCATTCATCATTTGATGGGCCTTTGGGCTGTTTCTGAGATTTAGCTACTACAACTTGTGCTGCTATAAACATGGGTGCACACACATCGCTTGACATGATCCTTCTAAATTCGGAGGGAAGATACCTAGAAAGGGAATAGCAGGGTCAAATGAGAATTCTAATCCTAGTTTTTTGAGCAATCTCCACAACGATTTCCACAGAAGTTGTATTGCCGGAAAGAATAAGTCCCAAGTCTCTTCTGAGATGTAAGGCAAACTTTTAGCTGGAAAGGCTCTGTACAAATGAAAAGAAAGCTAAAAAAAAAAAAAAAAAAATTCCAACATTCAGTGACACAATATAGATATTTCCAACCCCTGTTTGTAACTTTTGAAATGTGGTTGTACTTTGCTTCTGGGTCTTCTCATTTTATATTTTTTGAGTTTAATTCCTTTATTGCTGCATGTAAATATTTTATGGTAGTTAATTATTGCTATTATCAAGAACTCTTATGGGATGATTAATTCTCAAAAATGTCTTCCAGGTGTAGCTGACATTTGAGTTTTCCATCTCTCAAAATATCTTACTTCTTCAATTTGTTTGGGATGAGAAATTGCTCCCTAGTTTGCCTACTGCTGTTTCTTTGTACTGACTTATAATATTGCATATGACCTTCAGTCAATTTGTCTTGGCATAAAAGGAAAAATTACTGATTAGAACAAATGCATCACCTTGGCCAAAGAAGTATAGTGTCATCAAACACACCCAAGAAATGTCATCAAACACATCCTAGATTATTACCAACTGTGATCACTTTTAATTTGCCATCTTTAACTATATGAACAAGATTTATAGTTATATAAGGAAATCTAAAACAAACCAGAAAATTGTACATAGCAAACATCCCCTCAATATGGCAGTTTTACCAACAGGAGAGAAAATTTAAAAGAAGTTTGGGGAAAAAAATAGAGAAATAGAGGAAGAGAAAGGGATTGGAAGCAAAGGTTGAGGACAAAGGAAGTTTACCTAAGCTTTGGAATGTGTATAAGAAGACAAGAGGGAAAGAAAGAAGAAAGAAATAGAAATAAGAATAGGAAAAAAACCAGCAAAACAATATTCACACATATGAAAACAAGGACACACAATTGAGAAAAAGGCACAATATTAAAAATTAAATAAGAAAAATTAAAAAGCTAACACAAAAATAAAAGCAGAAAAATATCCTCTACTTCAGGTTCTCTCTCTGCTGTCACTAGTGGACAAAAAGAGAAGAGAGAATCCAGAGCCATATTGATTGCTCTCAGTCAGCCAGTAGAATTACAACAGGATGCTTGATTTACTTCTGTAGTTCAGGCT
This sequence comes from Petromus typicus, assembly GCA_004026965.1. Taxonomy (NCBI): domain Eukaryota; kingdom Metazoa; phylum Chordata; class Mammalia; order Rodentia; family Petromuridae; genus Petromus; species Petromus typicus. Next base: position 23,677 of record PVIR01015368.1, read on the forward strand.
GCTTTTGGTTTCTGAACTCCAAGTTTTTCTTCCCACAACATTCAGTCTTCTGCCAGCTTGAACTCAGCTCCATTCTAGCTTAAACTTGGACCCTGGTGAGCTTGAATTGAGGTCCTTGACCTCCTGCTGTCTTGAACTCAGCTGCATCACCCTGACATTGTGAGCCAAGCGGAAGCAGGGTTGAGTCAGCCGATCGCCCTCTCCTGGGGTATGTCTGAACCCAAGTAACTCAGCAGCCACTGCTATCTGACTGTGCACTGCTCCATTCCACTGATGTATTTCTCTGTGGAGGCCTCTGTGCATCCCACTTCCACATTGCAGCTGGAGCTCAGGGAGAAAGCACCACTTTCCATCTCCCTCTTCTGCATTGCAGTCATTCTCTTTGCTCTTCTTGTGACCTCCAGTTCTTGCTTCATATTTTTGCCAAGTCTCAGGGACCTACTTCCCTCCTCCTTCTTTCCTTGTGTTGTTATATTCCAGTGTCTGGATTCTAAATATCAGTAAGATGATTGGATTGTGTCATACATGATTCTAGATATTCAAATTATATAATTTTAATTTTTAAACTAATGTCTTGTGTTTGATACTGTCATACCTATTGCATAATAAAGGGCAAGAAACTGGAGTTTTCTTTAGTTTCATGAAAATCACATGGCTGATAAATATTGTTGCCTAGGTCTGCTCATTTTGAAAGCCATATGTATTCAATGAATCATTTAAATCTATAAATTTCTATCTATCCTTTACTTAAACTCTATTTTACAAATGCATTATCTAATATTCTCTATGTCACTTAGCTCTAAAATATATGGACCCTATTCCCAAAGAATTTAGCCTGCTAGAGAGTTTTGTTAACAAATAAAAGCAATTTTGATAAGGTTTAGAATTCTCATGATGAGATCTTTAAGAGGGGTGTCTCAATGTGAAACATTTTCTTGAAAGTAATGTAATGTGAATTAGTTGTTCCCAAAAGAAAAGTGAGTTGAATAAAGAAAGGGGATGTTAGGCAGAGATACCAATATAAATGAAGCTGTCATGGAATAAATTCTGGTCCTGCTTCACTAAATGAGCCCATTTAGACCTCGTTGGAGCATGTAAAACTAACTCTATTTTCTCTGTATCACAGCCCTCCAAAATATCACTTTATTTCTGGGAATATCTGCTTTTAACTTTATTCTTTTGTTATTACTGACCTGTTGGTATGTGTTCGTTAATCCTCACCCTTATACAATACGATAGCATTTTTGTCTTTTTAAAGATTAATTTCCACAGTGAAACCTGTAAGAAGCCTCACTTGCAAGATCCAAAAGGTTGAATGATGTTGTGTTGTCAGCACATCCGCCATGATCGCAGTGTTCTGGCTGGAATGGATCTGTACAAGCGTTAAAAATGAACATGTTTGCTTTTCTTAAGGTGTCATATTTCAAATGAAGACAAATTTAGTTTAGTTATATCTTCTCCACTTAGTCTGTCACTAAGTAGTGTGGGTCCTTGACCCAGCAATAATAGAAATTAAAACTGAGGTATTCAGAAAATTAGGGGAATAATTATTATAAAATAAGAGAAAATGAAAGGGGCAAAACTAAGTTAGTGCTATACCAAAGGGAAATAAGATATTGAAAAAGAGCTGCAGTTGTAGGAACTAGGGTGTGTGTTAAATGCTAAACACCAGATATACGTCCAAATACTCGATATTAGTTTAGTTACTCTTACCTTGGTCTTCTCAGTCTTGAAGAGCAGTTGGATAGGCAAGGTACATCTAAGGCTAATAAACCTTACAATGTAGACTCTCCCTGAATGACTAGATGCTCACGTGCAGAACCGAACAAGGATTTGTCCTTGTCCCAAGGTTTTTCTATAACAGACACATGAAATGAAAGCTGAAACCCCAGCCTTTAGTTACCAACTTTGACGTCTATAAATCTAGGCTTTAGGCCCTTACTATCATAGAAGAGTGCAAGGCACGCTTTTGTGAGTAATAGTTTAGAGGACTAGGAGATGCTTGTCTTCTCTCCATACACTGACCTCTAAATATGTCAATTTTTGGATGAAATAGAGACTTTTTGTAATTTTGATTCTGGAAGCAGTATAGGCTAAAAACATCTGGGAGACTTTGAGTTCAACAAATTCACTTTGAATTTCTAGTTTCTTCACTTACAATTTTATGAAGAGGTTCGCTTAACCTCTTCATGCTTCATTTGGCTCACCTATACATTGAACATAATAGTTTCATAGGAACAAAGTAAATCAGATGTTATAATACTTGTCACATTATAGGTATCCAACAGGTAGTAGCTAAGCTCACACTTGAATATAAATGCAGGCTTAAGAATGGGCCATTTTCTTGTTCTTATTAACTCTATTATACAATTAAGTTATATGTTTCAAAGGAGTAGAATGTTAAATATGCAAAATATGCAAGTAGATATTATTTCTATTTGGATAATGAGCATCTCAACATGATTAATGAGGCCATTAATGACATTAGACAAAATAATAGCAATTCACTTTTTATTTTAACATATAGCAAACAGGTCTGTTACTGTAAGATACCCTTTCTCAATTGAATTAATGCTGATTATGAGACTCTTTGGAAGGACAAAGGCTGATTAGAAAGTAGGGTGATATTTTCTAACTTTTCCTGTGTAATTCTAGGTCAGAAAAGAATAGTAGTGCATTGAAATTAAGACATGTCCAACAAATTAATATCCCAGTAAAAACCAACATCTGAAGTGGATGATGTCTAAGGAAAGTGATTTGCTCATAAGTATTTTCACTCTTTCTTTTTGAGTTGGTTACTGGAACATTAATAAAAATGAATGAGAAATATCTATTAACCCAGTAATACCAAAGACCATATGTGTTATCAATGCATTAACTGTTATCAGTGCCAAAACTGTTTCTTAAATATGGAAGTCTCCCATAAAGATGTTGCATTAATAAATGCACCTATCAAGGTAGCATCCTGTACATTTCCAAACAAGCTCGCCCATGACATTTTTGTGTTGTGCTCACAGCTGATTCATTACTGCAGGGGCCATATGACTCTGCATCATGCTCCTGACACAGTATTTCTTTAACTCATCTTTATATTTTAATATCCCATAATCAATGTACAGATAGTTCTATTGCCTAGATCATCCTATCAAATATTCTTAAAAACATTTTAATTTTTAAAATTCTCCTGAGGTGATTTCCAGATGCTTTCTTTTGAACCAAATATTTTGAGCACCTAATATTTTCCCTTTATGGTAGACTCTATTAAAATGTTGGAACTAAAATTATACCCTTTCATGCTTCGCTTTTAAAGTGACTACTTAGGCCATTTATATTGAAATAGTTCTCACTCATAATATGAATGCAGTAAAATGAAATTACATTATTAGATTCCTTTGTACCCAAATTTAGATACACTTTATATAATGTCACATCTTCTGTAACTGAATTTAAATAAAAGCTTGATAGTATATAGTTACTATATTCCACACTGAACAGAGAAGCTATTATTTTTATTCCTCAACTGCATAGTCACTTGTATCCATATGTAAAGAATTTCAAATTTAGTGTTATGAAATATGGAAAAAGTCACACATAAGGGAAAATGTCCTTCAGTCTGAGAGATAATTCACCTATTCCATATGCGTGAAGGGCCTGCTCTGGGCTTGGTATGGTACTAATTACACCCTTCATGCCCTTCTTGACATTTCCATCTGGGAGATGGGAGGTGGGCAGGTAGATTAGCAAACAAGCAAGTGAATATTATGCAAGCTCAATAAACCCCATGAAAAAGTCAGATACCCACATTGGAACCTGTCTGGGTTATATATTCAGAGAAGGATTCGTGAAGTCCTCAGGAATGAAGACCCTGGAGCAAAAGAACAATAGATTCCAAAACAAATACTGAGGAATGACAAAGGACAAGTCTCCAGGATGGGAATCCAATGGGGCTGGAGTTTTGATGTGAGCAGATCTAACTATGTTTATCAGAGGTTCTGTGAATCCATATTTTGGCTTTTGTGTTGAGGCTAAATGCTTCACCACCCTCTCCCATGGGGTTGATCATCTGCAATTACTTCTTCAGCAGCCTTTAAACAACTAAAATTAAGAATTCAGTAGAGGTGCTGCTGATTGTCCATTGTGTTCTCTACCCAAAGTGACATTGCATCCACTCTATTATAAACTCACATCATCCATCATAATTTAAAATGTAAAATTTCCCCTTCTTTGTTCACTAAGCTATAAAGTGTTTATGGAGATTTGTTGTCTTTACTCTTTGATATTTATGTAGCATACCATCTTGGTACTTGAGTTGCACTGATGTGTTCTGATTTTATTATCTCTGTTACCAGAATATTAAATTAAATTAAATTAAAAGTTGAGATGGATTCAAATATTTTATATCATTGTTGTGAGGATCTTGGTTCATTCACAGTGCAGTTGAAACACACAACGGGCCTCTTTTCTCATCTTTTTAATTCACCGCAATGCATATTCGGCACTAATTATGAAACACGTGCCCTTCACTTGTGACCTCCTCACTCCTTCATGCTGGGGATGCCACACTGTGTTAGAACATGTGAACCCAATAAGGGCAGGATTAGTTCCATTTAATGATAATTGGCCTTCTGGTATGATTTCCAGGAATATATTGCCTCATTAAAGCATGAGCCATTTATCTGAAAAATCAAAATCAACTTTATTAATATACTTATGTTAACATATTGCTTTTATTTACAAGGGGAAAAGTGTCTTCTTTGAATGGACCTTCAAAAATCTTGTACTTTCTCATAGTGGGCTTTTTTTTATTATGATGTTAAATTATTTAGTCAGTTTGTCTCAGAATAGGGTTAGGAAATTTGGTAATTGTTCTTTTCTATTTTTAAAGAATATTGAAACAAGTTATATCTGCAGGCAGCTAAGTCCTTGTGTCTTTTTATTTTTTATGTGGACAGCCTACCTATAACTTATGAAGGATTTTGGCTGGCGGCCAAATTCCAAGCAGTTAGCTGTTACAATTGTTTGTGTCTGTATGTATTCTCAAGTGTATTTACAGTTGAAATAAAATCAGTAGCATTTGGTCTGCAGCAGACCACTGTAGGTCAGAAGTTTTAGTGGATGCTTTATTTCATTCTTTTGATTCTAGTTTTGATGTATCTGCTTTATCTATGATGTAGTCTACAATTTCTTATTTCAAACAAAACTTTGTTAGAAAGATTATCATTTCTTTCCACAAAATTAGGTTATAGTAGAACATATGCATAATACTGAAATCACACTTAGTTTAAATGCCCCTTTAGATTTGAACTCTAATTTTTAAATGTTTATTTAGTAAAAAACTGCTCAAAATAGATAGGAAGCGATATTGATTGGATTGACAAGAAAAGCAGTCTTGAATTTCATAAAACATTCACCAGAGAGACTATGTTGTCAGCAGCAGTAATTACAGCAGGTAATTGTGTCATTTACCCTGTTACAGACCACTGACTGTGATGCGCTGGGGACACAGCTGTCACACCCTGTTAACTTCCATGTTCTGGGATTTGCAGAATCACACTAGGTAGGGTTCCTTCTTGGTGAATGGAAGAAAAACAAAAATAAACCAAAATTTAAAACTAGACTCATGACTCTCATTGTACATGAAACTAAAATCAAAATGCATCAAAGTTCAACCTTCTAAAACAGACACACTACATCTGCTGGAAGATAGAACAGGGAGAACTCTTGAAGACATTGGTGTAGGCAAAGACTTAATGAGCAAAACTTCAGAAAATATCACCAAAAATAGCAATGACCTCTTCTCTTTACAATGCTTTTGCACAGTAAAAGAAACCAACAGAGTGAGGAGACAATCCAAAGTGTGGTAAAGAATTTGTGCTGGCTGTTTCTCAAAGGACCAATACCTAGAATATATAAAGAATTTAAAAATATTAGACACTGCCCAGTTTAAAGAAGCAGTCCTGAAATGGGCCTGAAACTTCTCAGATGCACAAGCACAAATGGCAAGTAAACATATAAAAACAATGTTCACCATCACTGGTCAGTTGAGGCTACAAATTGAAACAACACTGAGCTTCTATCTCACTTCAGAAAGAGTAGCTATTACCAGCAAATCAACCAACAACAAATACGGGCAGGTTGGGGAAAATGGTTCCATTTTTTATTGTTACTGAGAGTGTAGACTAGTGCAGCTGGAATGGAAATTGATGTGAGATTCCTCAAAATATTTAAGGTATTTATTCCATTTGACCCAGGTAGTCCCCTTTTTGATGTCTTTCTAAAAGAATGAAAATCATCATCCCATAGGGATATGTGCCCACCCATTTACAGCAGCAGAATTTTGCAAAAGCTGAATCTTGAAAACAATCACGATGCCCTTCAGTTGATGAGTGGATGAAGATGAGATGTGTTTTTCTCATACAATGAAGTGCTAAGTTCTTATAGTTTTTATAGAGATACTTTTCTAGAAAACAAAATTTGTAAATTTGAGTATAATTGAAATTCAGTGTTAGTACCCCTTTGCTTCATGTTTGATTATAATTAAAAGAAATTGGCTTGGCGGGCAATAAAAATAGATCCAGTGTTGCCACTTATTTCCTGTGACCTTGAATGATTCTTTTAATCTTGTGCCTCAGCTTCTTCATATGGTCAATATAAACTCTCCTGAAGAATGCAGCCTCTAAGGTTCAATTTGTTTATTTTTAGATTTTCTGGGTGATAAATTATCTTAGGTGCTAGAAGAAAACCATAAAATAACTTGAGGCTTCTGCCCTCATGAAACATTTATTAAAATATGGAAGGCAAACCATAAATATATAATCAAATATTTTATATAAAGTAAAATTAGATATAGATGATGCAAGTAAATCCAGGCAAAGAATGAACATGATATCCTCTTTGATCTCTTTTGTCAGAGTGCTGTCACTTTCAAAGTAGAGGTCTTTTACTCCTTTCAATAGAGTGATTTCTAGATATTTCATTTTTTAGATGCTACTGTGAAAGTAACTGTTTCCCTCATTTCTCCTTGAGTCTGCTGTTTGTGCACAAGAGGGCTTTTGATTTCTGAGTGTGAACCTTGTTTCCAGCTGCTCTACTAAATTTGATTATTAAGTCTAGATGTCTTCTCATGGAGTGTTTGGGGTCTTTTATATGGAATATTATGTCATCTGAAAATAACAACAGTATAACCTCTTCATTTCCTATCTTTATTTCTTTATCTCATCTAATTGCTGAGGCTAATGTTTCCAAACTATAATGAACAAGAGTGGTGATAGTGCGTCTGTTTGTCTTGTTCCTGTTTTAAATGTGAAAGGGTTCAGTTGTGGACCATTTCATATGATATTGGCTGTTGGCTTGTCATAGATAGCCTTTATTAGGTTGAGATAAAGACCACCTATTCCAATTTCCTGTAGGATTTCTATCATGAATGTGTACTGGATTTTGTCAGATACTTTTTCTGCATCAATTGAGATGATCCTATGTTTTTTTTTTCCATGACTCTGTTAATATAGTGTATCACATTTATGGATTTGTGTATGTTGAACCATCCTTGCATCCGTGGGATGAATCCAACTTGGTCAGGGTGTATGATCTTCTCGATGTCTTCCGAATTCTGTTTGTAAGTTTCTTACTGAGGATTTTTTGTGTTTGTTCTGGATACATTTCTGAAAGAAAAGAATCACAGTGATATATGTGCAACCATTTTAATAACAGAACAATTTATAACAGCTTAAAGCTTTGAAACAGCCCAAATGCCCATCAACTTGTGAATGGATAAAGATTTTTTTTAATGGAGTACTACTCAGCTATAAAGAATAATAAGCTAGAGACATTTATAGCTAAATAGACATTGAGGCAATACTCATAAGTGAAATAAATAGGACACACATATGTAAATGTCGAATTAAATCTCTAGTGAGAAACTTAAAAGTGTAAATGAGGACCACTATGTGTAATAGATAATGAGAAAGAGGAAGAATAAGTATTTGTTATAATTTGATTTGCTTGGTATGCTTTGATATATTTTTTTCTTTTCATATTTTTATTTTTCACTATCACATCTGTGGAATAAAATTGTACATCAGTATTGCTTTAATTTACATTTCTTTAATTGCAGACAATATTGAACTTTTTATGTATTTATTGGACATTTGTACTTCTGTGTTGTACCACAGGGTTGTCTATGTTTTATTTGGGTATTACATTTTATGAGGTTTAATAACTTTGAGTTCTGTATAAATTCTAGATATTAATGCCTTGTCGAAGATGTAGTTGTCAAGTTATTTCTCCAATCTGTAGGTTGTCTCTTCACTAGGCTGGGTGCTTTCTTTGCCATGTGGAACCCTTTCCATTTAATATGATCCCACTTGTTGATCCTTGGCATCATTTCTTGTGCTACTGAAGTTCTGTTCTTAAAGGCCCTGCCTGTGTCTATGACTTCAAGAGTTTCACCTGTTTAACCTTCCAGCAGATTATGTGCCTCTGTTTTATTTATATCTTTGAAGCATTTTTAACTTCAGCTTGATTCAAGGTGAGATACCAGCATCTAGAACCAATCTTCTGCATGTGGATATGTGATTATCACAGCAACATTTATTACAAAAGTTGCCTTTCCTTTTTACATTTTTGGACCCTTGGTCAAACATCAAACCGTGGATGTGCTTGGGTTGTTTCTACATCCTCTGTTCTGTTTCATTGATCCTCACATCTGCTTTGGTACCAGTGTCATCTCTTTTTATCATTGTAGCTTCATAATATAATTTCATATCTAAGATCGTGATGCTCTCTTTCTTATTGTTACCCAGGATTGTTTCTGCTATTCTGTCTTTTCTAGTTTCCCATGAATTTTGGCATGTTTATTAGGATTGTTTTATATAGACATACACATGTATGTTATTATAGTATAATATATATCACGTATTATGCCATCTCATATGATATAAATAGTGAAAGTTGTGGAAGTTTTGCCATTCTGACTACCAGAATTCCTTGTTTAATGACCACTTTACAATCTTTGAGAATTCTGTGTAATATGTACGTTATAATATTCAGAACAAAGAAATAGCCAAGGGAAACTCTAACATGATGAATTTGATGTTGTTTGCTTAACTCGCACATACAGTACTATATGTAACCCAGCATAAAGCTACAGTGTTGAACTACACAGTATAATCAACAAAAGCTACAGTAGTGTACAAATAAGGTGTATTGTACAAAAAAAATACCGGAGCTGTATGAATGAGATGTACAGAACTACCCCCCAAAAAAAAAAAAAAAAAAAAAAAAGGAAACAGATAGGTCATGTGTCTAGACAGTGCACTTCACTTGTAAATATGAACAGTTCTTAGACAGGCAGGTGGTTAAATGAGGAGTGTCTGTATATTGGTTCTGCCTAGTCAGGAGCATAGGAGATTTTTCCATTTTTAGATGTTCTCCTCAATCTTCTTTTTCAGGATGATTTGATTTTAATTGTAGCTATCTTTCACTTCTGTGGTTAGGACAATTCCTATGTATTTAATTTTTTTGATGTACGATTGTGAAAGATACTGTTTCCCACTTTATTTTGCAATGAACTCATTATTAGTGTCTGCAAGCACGATTAATTATTCTGTTGATGTTGTATCTTACTATGCTGAATTTGCTTATTTAATTAGGAGTCATTTGGTAGAGTTAATTGGGTCTTGTACATAAAGCATCATGTAATTTGCAAATAATAATACTCTGACCTCACCCTTTCTTCAAGATAGCCTTACTATTTCTTTCTCTAGTGTGAATGCTCAGGTTAATACTTTGAGAGATTTGGGACAAGAGTGATGGTAGTTATATTCATTGTCTTGTTTCTGATCTTAGAATAGAAGCTTTCAGTTTTTCTACATTTAATTAGACATCATCAGTATGTTTGTCATGTATTTTTTATCAAATGGAAATAAGTTTTTGCATATACATTATCTTCATTGTTTTTAGCATGAATGCATGTTGCTTTTGGTCAAAGAGCTTTTTTTCTCCATCTGTTGAGTTTCTTTAGGTGCTTTTTCTCATGGAAAAGTCTTATTTCTCCATGAAGGACAACTTTGCAGAATGTATTACTATGAGCTGGGAGCTGTTTTGTTGTTGTTGTTTTGTTTTATTTTAACTTCTTCAAACATTGCACTCTGGCTTTTTCTTGCCTTTAAAGCTTTTGTTGAGAATTTTAATATAATTGTGAAGGGTTTTCCATTAGTAATGATTTGCTGATTTTCTTTAACAGCTTTTAAGATTTGATTCTTTTGATAGATTTCTGACATTTTAACTCTATTTTAACTAAAATCATTTAACTCAAAACCTCTATAGCACAGGTGTGGCAGAAGAAATGACAGTGCAATTACATGGTGTGCACTGAAGTGATTCTTTTCTCATCATGGCTATTTGAGGTTCAATAAGTTTCACTTGGCTACTCTAGAAAAATTAGTTTGTAGCAACAATTCTGTCTCTTTGGCTATAGTAGTAATATTAAGAACAATAGTTTCAAATACAAACTTGTAATGACACACCCTAAGAAGCAGTAATGTATGACCCTTAACTATAGAAAAGAGTTTGAAGTGTACTGGCATTAGGCCCTTGTTTCTGGGTAGGAAGAACCAGTATCATTACAATGGCTATACTTCCACAACTACTGTATAGATTCAGTGCAATTGTGATTAGCAGCATATTTCACAGAGCTAGACAAAATAATTCAAAAATTCACCTGCAACTGCAAGAGACCTAGAATAGCAAAAGCAGCTCTAGGCAACAAGGACATGGCAGGGGATATCATGATTCCCAACTTGAAGCTATACTACAAAGCCACTTCGAAAGAAAGAGCATGATATTGGCAGAGAAACAGACCCAAGGATCGGTAGAACAGAGGAGAAGATCCAGAAACAACCCCAGATTTACTAAGTCACCTCATCTTTGACAAAGGAGCCAAATATTGTCAGTGGAGGAAAGACATTGACGTAGGGAAAGACTTCTTGAACAAAACCTCTATAGCACAGGTGTGGCAGAAGAAATCAGCAAATGGGACCTCATTCTTTTAAAATGCTTCTGCACAGCAAAGGAAACCACCAACAGAGCAAAAAGGCAACCAACAATGTGGGAAAAAACTTTACCAGCTATTCCTCAGACAAAGGGTTGCTATCTAGAATATATAAAGAGCTCAAAAAAATCAGCCCACCCAAATTTAAAGACCCAATTCAAAAATGGGCATCTGAAATGAACAGATACAACCCCTGTGGAGATCAGTTTGGAGATTCCTCAAAAAGCTAGGTTTGGAGGTCCCATTTGACCTGGCCATCGTTCTGCTAGGTATATACACAAAAGAATTAAAAGACTCATATCACAGTGACATATGTGCACCCATGTTCATAGCAGCTCAGTTTGTGATTGCTAAATCTTGGAAACAACCCAAGTGTCCATCAACTGGAGACTGGATAAAGAAGATGTGGTTCTTTTTTAGAATGGAATATTATTCTGCGATTAAAAATGATAAGATTGAGTCATTCATATGCAAATGGATGTACCATGAGGACATCCTCATAAGTGAAATAAACAGGTCACAGATGTGTAAATATCATATTTTTTTTTCGGGTATGAGAAAATGAAGTTGTAAATGAGTTGTAGTATGTATAGTTGATATCGTGAAATAGAAAATATTTAAAAGGAAAGAGGGTATAAGGGTAAATAATGAGGGGGAAAGAATGTGACAGTAATAAAGAAAAAAGAAAACAAAGATTATGCATATAGTGGGTGGGAGTTGCAGGGCAGGAGTAAAGGGGAAAAAATGAGAATCAAGTCATGTCATATTCTGGTACAAACTCTCCATGTTGAATGTGATAATGATGTGTATTCATAATCTACCAATAAAGATAAATTTTAAAAAAAAACTTCATTTCTAAAGGGAAGGATAGTATAGGTGTTCCATGGCTTAGCCCCACACAATCAACCCTTGCCCCAACAGTGCCTGATTAAACTGTCTGGCAATGTGGTAACTACTGCTGCAGGATTCTTTTTCAACTCTGTCCCTCTTTGAAGAAGTCACTCCCCTGGCAAAACCACATGCTGTTTTTTTGTTTTGTTTTAAAATTTACACCAGGGTTGGTCTTAGAGTTAGCATTCCTGGCACCCATTTGCTATTTCCCCCTGCAGCAGTCACCTCTTCCCGACTATCCTTTCCCCTGGGGAGTCTGACTCATCCTTAATTAAGTTGGTTGTCTCAGTCATTTCTGCAGCCCTCTGCTGACAGGAACCAAGATGCAGGGTCTGCTAGAAGTTGGCAGTTTGAAACCCATCATGAGCACAGTGGTCCTCACATGTTCCAGCAGGGGCAGGGTGTTCTGTTACCTTTAGAATTTCATTTTACCGTAGGCAATTCAGAATTGTCACAGATAATTTTAAAGGGGATAAAAATGCTGACTACGTGGGTGGGCAAGCTTGAGTTTCTCAATCCAGTTCAGACAAAATTTTGAGATATGACAATATGCTGCATACTTCTTTAATGTGGAATAATGAATACTTTTCTAGATTTCCCCCCCCCCCTCTGGAATAGTTGAGTGGAAAGAGATAACAGCCCAGGAGTATGCACTCAGTTAGACCAGAGGTAAAGTCTCTGTTGCAAGAATTTAGCATTAAACCAGTTTTTAAAAGAATCATTTTATTCATTTTTTTCTACAATCGGTGTGTCACACCAGAGTGGTTCATTTTTTTCAGACATGAAAATATTCAGCCAACATACACAGAAGGAGCACTAGTGTTTAGCCAGACAGTCTTACAAAAACTTAGGGTACAGCAGGGACAACAGAAGTGGAATATGCATGACATAGGAGCAAGTGTTCTCTGCTTATAACTGCATTCACCAGCAGCCCTTACCTCATTAAGCTATTTTGCTTAGCTATGTAAAGGTGACTGGAATGTCGGCTAATGTCTACTACAGCAAGGCTAACTCCTCTTTTACCAATAATTGTGATGTTCATTGGGATATAAAAATAAAATACCTCTGCCTTTTAATCAAGAAACTCACAAACTAAGAGCAAAGATGTGGGTGGACAAAGGCAATCCAAAATAATCTGTGCTGTGACAGTGAAAAATTTAGGAGCCAGAGAAAACACTATAGGCAGATGAGTCTGAGTTGAGAAAGCAATCAGAGAAAGAGAATGAGAATGTAAACAAAGAAGGCCTCGCTGGGCCCTCAAGTCAGTCACCTTCATCAACAGTGTGCTTTCACTAACGTTCATTTATTTCAAAATATACATAACTGAGTGATTTTCATCTTTTCTTTCAGAGAATTCTGTTGAACATTTCAGTAGAACATTTTAAACCATTTTAAATGAAAGAGGGTATAAGGGTTATAAGGGTATAAGGGTATAAGGGTATAAGGTTCTCATTTTAAATGAGAACATGTTCTCATTTCTGTAGAACATTTCAGATAATAATCCCATCCTTCTGCTTCCCTCAAATCTCATTAAGAATACCAATAATTTGAAAATTATTAATGTATTCATATCAAAAATGTACAGTCAACATCATAAAATAAGTACTAGTAGACATAAAAGGCCAGGTAAACATCAGTGCAGTTATAGTTGGGGATCTCAGTGCCTCAGTATCACTAACAGGTCAAGTCGACAAAAATATTCAACAAAACAATATCAGAATTAAATTAAAAACTCAAAAAAATGGCCTAAGTGGATATCTATGCAATATTACAACCAATAACAACAGCAGATTTATTCTCAACAGCTCATGGAGCTGTCTCCAAAACACTTCACTACTAGCCAATGAAGCAAGCTTAAGTAAAGGTAAAAGAATTGAAATTTTGCTATGAATGTTTTCAGATCATAGTTCAATGAAACTAAAAATCAATGACAAAAGAAAGCACAGGAATTACACAAATTCACAGAAACTAAACAATAAATTTTAAATTTAAAAATATGGGCTACAAAAGAAGTCAAAGAAGAAACAAGTCAGTTTTTATAACTAAATGATACACCAGTACAATATGCCGGAAATTATGAGATACATGCAAACAGAGCCAAGACGGAATGCTCCCACAGTGAATGCCTACGGTGCCAAACAGAGTGAGACCAAATAACCTAAGCATGTATCTTTAGGTCCTAGAAAAATGAGAATAGTCTCAACCCAAACTTACTACAAAAAGATCAAAGCAAAAAAAAAATCAATGAAATTGAAACTAAGAAAGAAAAATAAGTACAAAGATTCAGTGAATCCAACTCAGTTCTTTGACAGAATTGACAAATCCTTAGCTGATCTAATCCAAAATAAGCAGAGAAAATACCCACATCAATGCAGTTAGAGAAGAAAAAGGTGAAAAATCACAATAGAAACTGTCAAAATAAAAAAGATGGTTAGGAACTATTTGCAAATCTATACGCCTGTATGAGAATTCAGAAAAAAGTGGAGATTTCTTAGAGCCATATGAATTACCAAAATGGAAGTAAAGACACTTAAAAACTCTCAATAATTCAGTAACAGATAGTGAAACTGAAACACTCAAGTAAGCCTTAACTATGCAAAGCCCAGTTCTAGACGGATTCACTGTTAAATTCAACAAAATCTCAAGGAAGATTTAATGCAAATACTCCTTAAACTATTTAATGAAACTGACAAGGAAAGGCACTCTAAAGTCATTCTTGGTAGCTAGCATTATTCTGGATTCAAAACCAGACAGGGTTCCAACAGAAAAAGAGTATCAACCATATGTTTAATGAATTCAGTTGCAAAACTCCTCAATGAGGTAGTGTGGCAAACAGCGTACAATGAATCTTCAAAAAAGATCATAGCTTTTTAGCAAGTAGGCTTGATCCTAGGGATGCAAGGGTGGTTCATTATATACAAGT
>PVIR01015369.1:0-37999 GCA_004026965.1 Petromus typicus
TTCATCTGTACTTCAAACCCCTAAAAAGTTTTTGATATTTTCTGGGCATCATTTTTAAACCACTGGGAAAAGACCATTTGAAAGCTTTCGTGTCAAAGTCATTTGGCTTACCTTCACAGAAATTTTTGACTTATGTTCTACAAAAGAAAAAATAAATTACTGATCTGTAAACCAAAAGCAGTCACAAAAGAAAATTTTAATTAGTGCATTAAGTTTCAATCCTGCCTTGGTATTACAACTTTCACAATATGATTCAACTACTGTGTTTATTTCTATTGCATATTTGTTTATATTGTTATCTTTCCAAGGTAAAACATGATGAAGAGATGGAGAGTAGAACCTTGAAGGAAAAGATGACCAAAAATACTGAACTTAAAATCTAATGCTAAACATGACTTTAGCAACTGTAGTCCCGTTATAAGTTTAACTCAAACAAAACCTTCTTTATACACAAATAATATAATTACCTAAATTTTACCCATGTCATGCATTAGGGAATCATATTCATAAATACAAAGAACAAATAAAATCTTACATGAACTACAATGCACCATTAAATTGTAAATATTTGAATAATTACAGCAGTAAACATTGTTATAATCTGACTTTACTTTGCTAAAAGTAAATTTAAATTAGTCTGGCAAAACAGCTTTTTTCAAACTATCATTTAAATACCAATCTATTACCAACAAAACGTCTATTAAATGACTATAAACTTTACGTAGGAATTTAAGTTAACATTTTGGAGTTCCAGTAGTACAGCATACCATATGGAGATAGTATTAGCTTGGTCTTTCCATCCAATAATTCAGTTTCAAGCTTTAAACCATCTCTGCAATATAAAAGAAATTTGCCACTTTTAAGTAACATTTTAAAATAATCAAATAATTCATTTAAACCTTGGAAGTAAAACAGTTCCTTCGAATTTTGTAAGAATCTTGTACATATCAAGGTAGTCTTAATTTAATGTTTGTTAATCCAAAAAGGGTGAAAAAAACTATAGGAAGAAATTTTTTCTTAAACTTTTCAATAATACAAGATATAATAATATATAATAAGATATAATAATATCTTGTATTATTAACCTTTAACCTGAAATTAACTTTGCATTAATCTTTAACCTGAAATTTCATTTTTGTTACTAATTAATTAATCCAGCTACAATATCATCCTTTACTTCACAACTCCTGACTGAAAAAAAAAATGCAGTTACCAGAACTCCTCACCTAAGTAAAGGTGCCAAGTCGTATGTACTATTCGGTTGGTTTCACATGATTAACATATTCTGCGGAAAGCTGGAACACTAGAGTACAATGATGCCACAAAGGTACTAACTAGGTAGGCATATAGATTCACTTTGCCTATTTCTGGTACTACTGATTCCTGCTACTATAGTCACAGGTAAAGTTTATGAAATAGAAAGTCCTCAAACGAACAACTGCCTTAGCCAAATCATGTCACTAGGATGAAGAGTGTTTGTTTTTATCTTGCAAAGCTTTGTCTCCCCTGGTTGCTTTGTATTTTATTAATATTGTTAAGTCGACTTTCACTGTAGCCTGCTAGCTGTGTTACTCCTACATATAACACCTGCCTGTTACCAAATGATGACCTTCTTGCTTCCTTCTCTCCCCCATATATCTTCTCACTAGAATTATCCCTTTCACCAACTTCAAAAGTAACCTACTTATTATAACCATGGTAAACAACTAAGCCCTGATAAAGTCCCATTAGCCCACTTCCAGATGTGCAAGTGACATGTGGGCTCTCAAACCAATTGTCTCACCTTCCTGTTATCTATAAAACTGGCAAGAAAACAAAAAGTTTCAGTCAATTAAGGAGGGACTCATTTCCCTTATGACTGGCTCTTTCTTTGCTAGCAAAAAAAGTTTATTGTTTATCCCAAATCCTGAGTTTCTCAAGTACTTTCCAACTGAAAGTACTCTCACTTTGCCTCTACGCTTTCACATCAATAAATCTACAATAAACTTTGTATATTGTGATACTTTATATGTAGTGTGACATGATACACACACACATACATATATATACACGATACTTTGTAGGTGCATGTCAAAAGCACAAACATCAACAGTCGAGATGGCCCAACTGTACATTTAAGGGCCTAAATAGAACTGAACACATAAGCAGCAGTCTATACAATAATTCACTGTCTTACCAGAAAAAAAAGTACATGTAGATGCATAATAACAGGGACAAAATTGGATACATATTAAATGGGACAAAAATGAAGTCCAAGAGATGAAGTTAATCCATGCAGTTTACTTCACAGAACCAGAAAGAGCAATCCTAAAACCACATGGAACCAGAAGAGGCTTAGAATACCTAAAGCAAACCTGAGCAACAAGAGCAAATTAGGAAGAATCACAATCGTGGATTTCAAGTTATAGTTACAAACCTACAGTGTTACCAACAGCATGGTCCTGAAACAGAAGAATGGATCAGTAGAACATAACAAATCCCAGTCACATTCAACCACATGATCTTTTTCTTTTTTTTCAGTACCAGGGATCGAACTCAGACCATTGTGCTTCCAAGATGGGCACAACAACACTTGTCCTAAATCCCTGGCTCCCCCACCTAATCTTTTACAAAGGGGCCAACAATGTCTGCCAGAAAAAAATACAGTCTTTGGAAATGTGGTTTCCACATACATAGGAGTTCAACTAGAAGTCTCTCTCTCATCCTGTACTAATAGCAAATTAAAATCAATCAAAGACCTAGATATTAAAACACAAATACTGAATCTGCTAAAAGAGGTAGAATTCTTGAAGACACAGGCACGGAATTTTTGTTTTGTTTTTTCAGTTTTTGAGACAGGGTCTCACTTTTGTAGATCATACCGTCCCTGAACTCACTATGTAGGTCAGGCTAGCCTCGAACTCACAGCAATCCTCCTGCCTCTGCCTCCCAAAGTGCTACAGAGAGACAGAGGGAAGGAGAAAGAGAGAGAGCGAGAGCGCGCATACATATATATATGGTCGCGAGCACCCGGGGTGCAGGCCAGGAAAGCGGTCCCGGGAAGCTGAGACGCCTCTCTCTCCCCTTACTCCCTCCGCCTCCTCCTCCTAAATCCCCTCCCGGGCCGAGGCCTCGACAGTCCGCTCCTCCCAAGGTAGTGACAGCTCCAAGGCGGCCCCGGATAGTTTTTCTCGAGAGTTAAGAAGTGAAAAGTGAGGTCTGCAGATAGCGCAGACCGCCGCCTCCCCTTGCTTTCCTCTATCCCAGAGAAATACACTCTGCGGCTGCAGACGGCGCAATTCTAGAAGGTTCCCCCGCGAAAGACTCCGGGGACCAAGACAGCGTCACCCCTTCTTCACGGACGACCACCAGCCTCGCCCCGGCTTACCCCAAGTTCATGGTTCCACTACACTCTCGCGAGCAGCTTCTGCACCTTGTGTACGCTGGTTGCTGTCGCTGCTCAATAAGCACTCAGCCGATTGGTTACAGGGGTGCCGGCGAGTTGGAAGGGAGGACCAATCAAAGTGAGGCGTGCTGGGGCGTGTGCCCGGCCGGGTCGGGGCTCCAGTACCGACAGAGTCCTTTGCTTTCCCCACTTTGGATCTGTGGCTTGTTGTAGTTGTTAGTCTGGGAAGCGTCGGGGAAATGCCTTCGGAAAGGTAGAAGTGGCAAAAATAAAAACAAAAAGTATAAATATATGTTATATATAATATTTTTTTCAGGTTTTTGAGACAAGGGCTCACTTGGTAGTTGAGCGTGGCCCTGAGCTCACTGTATAGCCCAGGCTAGCCCCAAACTCTTGGCAGTCCTCCTGCCTCTGCCTCCCAAGTGCTGGGATTAACAGGCGTGAGCCACCATGCCCAGCAATGACATGTGGTACCGGGGATCGAACTCGAGACCTTGCGCTCGCCAGACAGACGCTGGAAACAGTGAGCTAAATCCCCGGTCCCATATTAATATCTTAATTTACATTTTCTCTACTCTATTTTATATTTGGAAGAGGTTTATTTTAATACAAAAAGTTGTGTGAGAAAGATACCTAGGACTGATGTCGTTTCTGTCTTTTCTTTTGCTGTAACCTAGGTATCAAGCCCGGTACATTGTAGCCCTTTTAAAATACTACGGCAGTAATCATAAATGCTCAATAAATTTAGGCATTATGTGCCAGTCATGGGTCTAAGTCCTGATGTGTACTGTTTAATCCTAACAACATCTTTGAGGTATAGAGAGGGTTAAGCGACTTGCCCATCTAACCTCCCACCCCAGCAGATTAGCACAGGAGCCCGTGTCTCTGTCCAGTGTAACGAACTCTTCACTGGCCCTCAAATCTCAGTTTAAACGTCACTTCCTCCCAGATCCTTCCTGGAATTAGTATAAAACTTCACCATCCAACTATAATGTGAGATAGAAATCAAAAGTCAGGTTTCCTTACCATCCTATGCTTCATTTCTACTTGAGGTTCACTTCCCCAGAGTAGGAAAGTTGACAAAGTTGGAGTGAATCTTGGTCACTCAGAGTATGTGATGTTCAGAAATACTGAAGTGTGCTCTTCGTTTATAGGCAGAGTCGTTTCCTCAGTTCCACCTACAAGGTAAGTGTCACATGTACTGGAATGTTGCCCCAAACTGTTCCTGGTTTGTGCTGAGCACCACAGTGTACTTCCAGACTCTTCCAGTATTGCTGTGGAGCTCCTGAGATGCACACGCTGCCAGTCACCTGTAGGGAAGAAGAAATGAACTCCCTTTGTGTTCTATTCTGTTTCCATGCATACCGTAATTTTCCAGAACTTTGCAGCCAGCAGCCTGATTCCGACCCCAGCTCTGTCGCTTACTAGCTGTATGACTGGATAAGCTATTAACTTTCTCTGCCTTCATCTTCTTTGAAACGATGGACATGAATGATACCCAACCTCGTCGGATTACTGTAAGGATTAAATGAGTTTAGTATATACAAAATGCTTAGAATATCTCTGACACCTACTGTGATGGATCCATTAGCAAATAATGTTACAAAAAATGCTGTTTGACAGTTTTTTTTAAAAAAATACTATTTGAGTCCAGTGACAGTGCTTTAGATCACTTTTCCCCCATTTGAACAAATAAGGTAAAAAATTACCAACAGTAAAAGATACAGATCTAAACTGCAGTTTTAAGAGTTTTGGTAAATGTGTAAAGCCATTTAACTACCACTTCAGTCAAGATAACAGTAATACCTCAGTTCGCGAACTTAATTCTGGTTGCAAATTGAACAAGAACTGAAATCAAATTTCCCCATATGGTTAACATTGAATCTCATCACCACTGAATTTAATTTGCAACCAGAATTATGGAAAGAATTAAATTTGTGAACTAAGGTATCACGGTCTAAAATGTGTCTGGGGCCTCAGAAAAGTTCTCTGCCGTTCTTATAAATCTTCACTGCTTTCTACCAGCGATCTCTGTTCTGATTTCTGTTATCTGGGTGTATCGTGCTCCACAACTTCACATACATGGGATCATGCAAAGTACAGACTTTGCTCTGGCCTCCATCCTTGAGCCTAATCAAGTTCATCATGTTGTGTGAAGATAGTAGTTCATTCTTTTTCATTGCTGAATGTGCTCCTTTGTATTAATACCTGACAATTTGGATATTTGAATCATCTCAGCTTTGGGCTAAATGATAAACAAGCTGATCTACATACACACAAACTTCTTCATCTTAGTGAACGTAAGTTTTGATTTCTCATGGGCAAGTACATCACTGGGTGTCCCGGGTGGGCGTCACAGTACGACGTCACCCTCCGGGGTCTAAGCCCCACTCTGTCAGCCTCACATCTCCACCAGCACTTGGTATCAGCTTTCAGTGTTCACTGGCCTCAGGGGTGTTAACTGATACGCAGTTCTAATCTGTGTGGCCCTGATGACTAAGGGTTTTGAGCACCTCCACTCAATTTTCATCAAGTGTGCAAGCGGACACCCCGCTGTTGAGCTCTTTCATCCTCATAGGTCCTTTGTGTCTGCCAAGCCAACCAACCAATTCACCAGACACACTTAAACACTTATGACCAACAGTATGTAGCAGTGCACCATTTGGGTTGAGTATGTGTCAGACCATTCATTGTATATGCTGTATACCTTCAGCATCTGTGATCGGCCCAGGGTCAGTTTACTGATGGTGAAGACAGGTGGCTTCAGAACTATTAGGACAATCTAGAGCTCATCCTGTTGTCGACCACCGTGGTTTTCTTTCTAGAAGGATAGCAGCAGACTCGCTTTTATATTATGCAGGACGTAAGTAAAACCTTGCTTTGGAAAGCTACATTATAGGTCCACCGTCTGGGGGTTTTGCTTAATTTTTTTTTTTTTCAGTACCAGGGAATCAAACGTGGGCCCTTGTGCTTCTAAGATAGGCACAGTACCACTTGAACTAAATCCCCAGCTCTTCACTTCAAATTACTGAAAAATTTTCCCAGAACTATATGATTGGAAAGCCTTTCTCCTTTCTGGATTTGTGTTTTCTTTTCTTCCTTTCAGACTATCACTGTCAAAAGGTGTTTGTGATTCCTTTGTGACTGCAGCTCCACAGAGCAAGTTAATTAGCAGTCTGCTACAAACTGAAGGACAGATGCATTATTCAAAGGCAAAATTAAATTACATAAAATTTTCAGCTGTGAAGGGATAAAGGTCTTAATTTGGCAATTCTGAGAAATGTCTTAAGAACTACAGAAAGAAGAGAAAGAGAATTACTGTGGGGGGTAAGTTAATTAACTTCTCTGTCCTCAAGTTCTTCCTATAAAAGAAAGATTAGAACTCTCTGGGGTCAACCCTCACTCTCTGTCCCCACCACCTCCACCTTAGGGCCATTCTCATCTGTCTCAAGGAGAATTCCAGCAGCCCCTAACTGCCCTCCACTCTGTGACCATAACGGTTTTCAAAATGTTAATCTCTGTAAGTCACTCTGCGCTTAAAATCTTTCAGTAGAAGGAACTTCCTCCATCTGTTAAAACCTGTCTACAAAAAAAAAAAAAAAAAAGGACAGTTAATCTCAGACTTAACTCTGAAAAATTCTTAACCTTTCCCACCCAACATCAGAAACAAGGTAAAAACATCCCTCTCTCGCTGTTAGCTTCCTGCATCATGCTGGAGGGTGGACTAAGTCTAGGACTAAGCCTTCATCCCGGCTGATGCAAGAAAAGGAAAGGAATGTTGTGCAGGCTGAAGGAACAAAGAAAATCATTCACACACACCATAATGACTTTTGTGGAAAATAAAACAAATCCATTTTTAAAAACAAAACGTGTTGACAGCAGCACTCTAGGGTTAATGGACAAATACCGAACACTCCTATATAGCAACAATAAACCAGGGAAAACGAAAATTAAAAGCACAGTGTCATTTACATCAGCACCCTAACAAATGAAATACTTAGATATAATTTGTATATGTATGTCTATTGGAGAAAAGTAGTTTGATGGAAGAAGTGAGATAATGAAAACGGAAAGGATCTTCGGTGTGTGCGTGGACAGGGAGACTCCATGTTATTGAGATGTCAGTTCTTCCCAGGTTCATCTGTGGATTCAACAAAATTCTAGCAAGTTATTTTGTGGCTATCAACAAATTAACTCATTTAAAGTTTATATGGTGGGGACGAAAGAGCCAGAATCACCGACGTAATAATGAAGTACAAATGTAGAGAACTAATGCAGGAGACCAGATGAGGGTCAAGGCCTAAGTGACCTTCTCTGTGAGCATAAAGGAGAAAAGTAGCAAGCTGTCTCTCCTTTGGCAACGTGCAGGCAAACTGGCACATGGCAAGTTCCAGGGACGAGTCAGTACAGCTGAGATCTGGATGTTTCTCTGGACACGTGCTGCAGATAACAAGAGGCAGGTGAATCTTCCATTAACCTAATTGCTTGCTCCCATGTCTAAGTGAATAAAAGTGAGATAGGCCAAATGCTCAGGGTTCTTTGTTCATTAGGGGCAAAGATCCCTCACACCCCCCCTTTCCAAATTATCTCTGTGCCTGTGTCTTTAATATCCATTTCCCCCCTCCAGTTAGTTATTCCTAGCAGGCTGGTCTCCTGCAGACTTCAAAACTTACTATAAACTTGTATTAATCACAGTAGCACAGTACTAGTGAAAACATACACAAACAGATTAATGACACAGAAATAGGCTCGCTTAAATATAACCAACTGATCTTTGGCTAAGGAGCAAAGGAAAACAATGGAAGAAAAATGGTGCTGTAACAACTAGAACTCTTGCAAAAATGTGAACCTAGACATAGACCTTACACTTCGCTCAAAATGAACCCTACTCTTCAATGGAAAATACATTACTCTAAAAGTCTTAGAAGAATTATGTCTAGTTGACTCTGACTTTGGTGATATCTTTTTGGATACACTACCAAAGGCATGATGCAAAAAAAGAAGTTAGACATCACTAATTGAAAATGTTCTATGAAAGACACAGATGAGAGTAAAAGAACAAGGTCTGGGAAAAATAATTGCAAAAGACATTAGGGAGAGAAGACTATGATCCAAAATATGCAAAGGGATGTAAAAAACCATATGCACACAAACACTGAAAATAAAGGCCAAACACCTAACAGATCGCTCATCAAAGAAGACAGACCAACGTCAGTAAGTAGAGGACACGATGTTGATGTTCACAGTCTATCAGGGAAATGCAAATTAGGTCAACAATGAGATAGTGCTACACACTTAGCAAAATGGCCAAAATTTAGAACTCTGTAACGGCAAAATCTAGTGAGATGTGGAACAAGGAAATTCTCATTCATTGTAGAAACATAAAATATAGCTATTGCCCTTTTGGAAGATAGTTGGTATGTTTCATTTTATAAAAATGGAACATAAACTTACCATACAGCCAAGTATCTGTGCTTGTTGGTGTTTACCCAAAGGTGTTGAAAACACATTCATACAAAAACCTGCACGTGGAGATTTAAAGCAGTCAACATGTCCTGGATGTTTAATGTTTAAATAAGCTGTGGTACATCCAGATAATGTACTGTCATACTGAGCTTAAAAAAAAAAAAGCTGAGAAGCAAAGAAAAGACCAGGAAGAAGTATAAATGCAGATTACTAAGTAAAAGAGACCAATAGGAAAAGCCTGTATGGTTCAAACTATGAGACATTCTGGGAAAGGCAAAAATATGGAGATTTTTAAAAGGTCAGTAGTTACACAGGGTTAAAGGAGAGAGAATTGAACGGGAAGAGACCAAGGACTTCTAGAGCAATGAAATGATGATATGGAAGCCTGGCTACATGCTTCTGTGTATCTGTGCAAACTTACGGACTATGACACACCATGATGTACGTACACTATGAGCTCTGAATGCTAAGAGCACTCTGGTGGGTGATATTGATAATGGGTGAGGCTGACCACACCAGGGGGTAACAGGAAATCTGTCTTCAACAGAATTTTGCTCTGAACCTAGAAGTGTCTTTAAAAGCATGTCTATTAGTGAAAAAAATTCAGTAATTTTAAAACTTTTACATTTGATACAAAGGCTGAAGTGCTTAACATGCTCATGAGCTCCTCCTGGTCTTTTAAGTTTTCTTTCTCACCACGTTCCCCCTCAACACAGTGCCTTTTTGTTTTTTGGTGGTGAAGGACCCTCTTCTGAATACCAGCTTTTCATCAGAACTCCTCATCCCCTGGGTCACGGCTGAGGTGTCACATCCTCTGGAGAGCCTCCTCTGATTCAGGCTTCTGTCCCTCTGCTGGGTTAGACCCTCTGAGATGGACTCTGTGTTGTACTGCTGGTCAGAGAGCATCTGACGTACCAAAGGAAAAATAAGTGACATAAACCTTAGCAGCAACCTAGGAGAGGGGAACTGGGCAACTCTGATTCTTCAGTGTGGGGAATATTCTCTTCGAAACAAATGAATTCACAGGTCAGTAGTAACAAAGTAGATGGAAGTAAAAGGTGAACCCATTTACCTATGTGGAAAAAAAGAATTATGCTACCAATGAATGGAATGTATAATAGATAGGTCAGACACATAGACACACAGGGTAGTGGCTAACAGTTCTTCGGAGATGTCCATACCCGAATCTCCAGAGCATGAGTGTACACTACTCTGGAGAATAAGGTTGCAGATGGAATTAAGACTGCTTGATGATCTCACTTTATAACCACAGGGTTCTTAAAAATGGAAGAGGGAGAAGCAAGACTATAGGAAGAGATGTGAATGTAGAAACAAGGTTAAAAAAAAAAGATACTAGTGAGTGGCTTTGAAGGAGGACGACTAGGCCACCAGCTAGGGATGCAGCTGCTCTTTAGGAGTTGAAAAGGGCAAGGAGATGGGTTTGCCCTTGAAGCCTCAAAGGAGCTCAGGCTTCCGACACCTTGTTTTTATGCAGTAATTTCTAACAGAACCTTACTAGGACGTGTGCGTTGTTTCAAGCCTCTAGGTTTGTGGTAATTTATTACAGCAGTAGGCAATCAAATGCAAATACTTATCCCACAAAGCACCATTCCTTTTCACTACAGCACCCCAAGGGGGTTGAGCTCTCAGAAATGACTGAAATCTGTAGTGTGAGCAAGCTGGGGAAGGTGCGTAATTTCCTCGTCTTTCTCTTCCCTTGTCCTCCCACCAGCCACACACCACTGGAGCCAGCGCGGATCTGACTCTCAGATGTGGCCTGACAGCAGCACGTCTGACCTCAAGCAGGCAGTGCTCTCTTCCTGAGCTCGGCCCCACAGACTCCCTTTCAGCCCACCTGATGTGCATTTAATTTACTGCATGATTGTTGGGGGAGACGGGAAACACGATCGACCGCAGGGGGTGTGACGTGTTAGGCGTGGCGTCCTTCTTCCTAGAAGTGTTTCTGGCTCATCGCTAGGATATTTCCAGGGTAAGACAAACAAGGGGCTTAACTTGGGGCTGGCTAGCAAGGGTGCGGGTGTCTTAATCTCTAGATGTAGAGTACTTATTTCCCAACTTAATCCAGTTTCCCACCACCCGTGGCCCCTGCTCTCCTAGGCCTCACTTCTGATTACCCAACCTCTCACCTCCTCTGAATTCCGACTGAGGGTTGTAAAAGCAGCTCTGAAATCTCAAGAGCCCACTTCTCTTCAACTGCTGTGTTAGTCACCTTTCTATGGCTACCATATTAAGACAAAATACCTGTGAGGGTTTCTAAGTTCGTGGTTCCAGAGACTGTAGTCCATGGTAGCCTGGACCTGTTGCTTTGGGCTTGTGCTGGTACAGTACATCGTGATAAAAGGTTATGGCAGGGCTGGGGATTTAGCTCAGTGGTCCTGGCACCTGCCTTGCAAGTGCCCGGGTTTGATTCCGGGTAACCACATACAACAATGCTGGGCACGGAGACTCATGCCCAGCAGCAATCAGTACCACATACCACAGTGCCGGGCGTGGTGGCTCACACCTGGAATCCCAGCTCAGGAGGCAGAGGCAGGAGGCCGAGTTATGCCTTTGATGACCCAGCTTCCTTCCACTAGACTCACTTCCTAAAGATATTTTAAAATTTTATTTTTTACTAGTAGGCATTTGCCATAATATCATGTTCATCACAGGGAATTTGTACCTGTATATAACATATCTCAATTTTCTTTTCTCCACCCCCTCCCCCATCATCTTTCCCTCCCCTCCCCCTTTACAGGAGCTGTGTTTCCATTTCCCCCTTGCATTCTCTTTACAGATCCTTTCCCTTTCTTTCCTCCTTCCCTCCTTCTCCCTCATTCCCCTCCCCTTTGAACATGTCCTTCCTGACTCCCTGCGGCAGCCTCTGTGTTGCTCCTTTTTAACCCTTTGGGCTTCTCCCACAAGGGAAACAATGGAATATTTCCGTTTGTGTGCCTGGTTATTTCACTTGAATCTATGGTGCCAAGCACTTCCCGAGGGTTCTGCTATCCTCAGATCACTCCACACAGTGAGAACCACGTCTTCAGCCTCTGAGCCTTTGGTGGATATTTCAAATTCAGACTAGGACAGACTGTCCCTGGCTGCTGGTTTTCCTCTGGCTATGCAGCATCATTTTGTACCCAACAAAGCATCCACTTTTCCTATGTGTGTTTTGCTTTTCTCCACCAGGTTGATGTCGGTGATTTTGAACTTGATCGTGACACAGCAGATGGCAGTGTAGGCCCAGCTTCCTGTACGAAAATACCATATGGACATGTTCACAGATAAAATTCTTTTTAGCTGAAAAATTGTGGTTGTAAATGGTTAACCTAGAAAATACAAAATTATAGAAAATCACGACCTTCTGCTTGATATTTGGAGACACTCTAATTCCATTAAGCTCATTTAAACATTTTATTCATAAAACAAAAAGTAATTCCTAAGTAGACATCGGAATCACCATCTCCAAAGAGACGAGTAACTCTTTTTCATGAAATTTGGGTGCGTTTAATACGTCAGCTTTTACAAATAAATTCCTTTATATAAAATTACTTAAATATCCTCATGTGTTACCATAGGTAAGATCACATTTTGGATAAAACTTTTTTAAAAAATCGAATACAGCCAGGTGTGCTGTATACTAGCATTTTGGGAAGCTGAGGTAGTAGGATGGCAAGTTCAAGCGTAAACTGAGGAATTACAGCAGCTTAACCAGACTGCCTCAAAATAAAAAATAAAGGGCTGGGGATGTCACTCAGTGCAAAGACCCTGGGTTCAAGTCCAAGGGTGGAGAACACATTCAGAGAAAGTACAATTTTGATATGTACTTAAGAACTGCAGGTGTGACATCTTGCAAGTACATTTTCTTTGGATCTCTGGCCTCACTTCCAAAATTCTACATGTGATGCTTTCCTGGGATTACCAACAGCTCACAGAGCAGTCGAGCAAGAATTTCCAATTCCTACTTTGTTACGAACCTTGCTGTGTGATGGGGGAAGTTAAGGGGCCTATGCTGCCGTTTGAAGTTGGTGTTTAGGTTTTTCTAAAGGGCTAAGTGTGAAAATGTGTTCACGGTACTATGACAGCTGCCTGTCCTTGAGGCTCACGGTCGTCATCTGAGATGCATTGTGTGCTTCCGCGGTGTGTTAAATACCATCACCTGGTGTCTCTTTCTTAGAGCAATGTGTTTCCAATATCCCGCCCTCTGGGAGGCCCTGCGTTTTTCTCACTCCTCTCTCCCATTTGAAAATTGCAGTTCTCTCTCATTTTAATCACCTGTGCTCATCCTCACTGACTTATAATTTCCAAGGAAGTTAATGACATCTCATTTCCTCCTTTCTCTGGAGACGTGGCAGTCTAGGTCTAACCCTCGCTCCTAACCATCCCGAGAAAGGGCTCAGGAGAACTGAGAACTTTTTGCTTCGGTCAGAAGAGTTACCAGATGGGCTTTTCTCCCAATGTGAGAAATGTTTGAAAATGGGTCATTTAAGAAAGATACTTGAAAGTACTAAATGGTAGAATTTTTAATCTGTTGGGGAGACTTGTGACAATTTATTTTGTATTCTTTGAAGGAAACATTAATTTTTCTAAACCACAAAATACATCACAGCAAGAACTTATCTATTTCTGTTGAAGATCACTGGCTATGGACAACAGTCTTAATCAAAATGTTTTTCTTTTTTTTCAGTACTGGCTATTAAACTTAGGGCTTCTTACTGAACTATGCCCGATTCCTTTTTAAAAAACTTTTTGAGAAAGAATCTCATTAAATCAGTAGGTAGCTCAGGCTGGGCTCCATCTTTCAGTGCTCAACCTCAGCCTTCCCGAGCGCTAGGATTGTAGACATGTGCCATCACACCAGCTAATTATATTCTGGAAGATGGAGCAAAACAGCCCATTGTTTCAGTTACAGTAAAATAATAAGCTCCTATTTCCTGAGTGCCTCTGTCAGGCATATGCTAAATATTTCTTCTTTTCTTAGCATTTCTGGGGTTCAACCCCGGAACCTCATGTGTGTTAGCCAAGAGCTCTGCTGCTGGTCTTTACTACCTTCGGCCTCACTTATTTCTAAAAAATAAAAAACTGTGGATCTTGGTATTATCTTCCTCTCACAGATGATAAAAAGGCAGCTTAGAAAAGTGAAGTTGATTTATATCAGACAATGAGCAAAGTCAGAGTCAAAATAGACTATCTGGAAGCCTCACAAGAATTTATTAGGCATCTGTCACATGAAAGTTATCCTTTATCTCTTCTTTTCCCTTCCCTTCACCACGCTATCCATCTACAGATCAAAATGGCTTTCCCTCCTAAATGTTTTCGCGTGGATCCAGGTAAAGGATATGGTGTGTACAAAGACAAGAGGGCAGGAAGTCTGAAAGTGCGGGGGAGGGGCCGGCCATGCTGACTTGGTCCGGGCAGCCCGGGTGGAGGTGGTGCGTTTAGGGAACTGGCAGAGGGCGCGGGGAGAGGGTTGGGAGAGGACCTTTCCAGGAGGGTATGAAGTACAGCGCCTGCGATCATTCTGTAAGTAACGGGAGTGCCACAAAATCACCTGAAGGAGGAAAATAACTAGAGATTAGTATTCTAGTCGAAAAATGAGACTGATGCAGTGAGAAGAATGAATCGCTGAAGTTCAGGGTGAAGTTGAGATTCCACTGCCGGATCCCCTGTTCTGACTGACATGCAGTAACAGGACTGGGTTTAGCGCCTCCCCAGACGACGACAATGAGCAAATAATGTTCATGAAAACGTAGTGTTCGGAACACTGAATATGGGGGAGCAAAGGACCACGATCCTTGTGAAACAGCAAGCAGGAAGGTCAGAGGAGCTCTCTGGACGCCCTTTCCTACTGCCTTGTGAGAATTTCTAGATAGTGGGTGTGTGTGTTGTGGGGCTGGTCAGGGGGTTAATCAGCGTCCTGTCGGGTAGCAAATACTGGAGATACTGGAGGTTCCACTCCGTGACTGGGTGAACCTGTTGCTTTTAGGCCTCTGGTTAGAGGACAGCGCCTCATGGCTAGCATAACAAAGGTTCTCACCGCATGGCCAGGACATGAGCGAGAAGAGGAAGGGACTAGAGTCCTGCCCCTCTGAAGGCAGGCTCCCAGTGCCTACGCCCTCCCTCCCGGTGCCACTTCCTCGAGGTTCCACCATCCCACCAGTGCCAGCAGCTGGGGGCCTTGAGGGACCGTTTAAGATCCAAACTACAGCAGAGGGTGAGACCCTGGATTCTACCGGGGAGACACAGCACAGGAAGAAAAAGACTGCTGAGATCATCCAAGAGAGAAAAGTAGCCGATACTCATGTAGGGCCGACGTGGTTCCTCTTCCCATCAACCCGATGGGAAAAACCCAGAATTCACAGCACCGACTAGATTAATCAAGGAGGCTTTCTATCAATACTAGTTAACACAAGTAGTCTTGGTGCGGATCAGCCTAACAATTCAAAAAAGGATCATGC
The DNA here is from genome assembly GCA_004026965.1 of Petromus typicus. Lineage (NCBI taxonomy): Eukaryota > Metazoa > Chordata > Mammalia > Rodentia > Petromuridae > Petromus > Petromus typicus. The sequence goes on from PVIR01015369.1 coordinate 15,310, forward strand.
TCTTTCCAAGTTACTTAGCTTTATCCCAGAAGAAAACTCAGTGAGACATTCACAACATTGTAAAAATATTCACTCATCTCCTGCCCCAGTCTGGACTCAAACTCTCGGTAGGGAACAGATCCGACAACGGTGTGTCTTCGTCCATTTGTGGCCTTACCCGAGCCTGACTACATGACGGAGAGCAGGGTTAGCGGCTCACAGTCCTGCAGGCTGTGAGACGGCGGGGTCAGCAGTTCTTGAGAAGGCCGCTAGGTGCTCCCGACCTGCGCTTTACTGCTGTGTCCTCCAACCGGAGGAAGCTTCCTAAAGGCCAGCAGGGCGAACCGGTGCTAGAAGAGTTTTATTTCTACTCCGAAGAGGGAAGCCCTCACGTTAGCTCTTAACTGTCGGTGTCTGAGTCCTGCAGGGAACACACTGAAACCATCGCAGCCTTTCCCCAGGCACACAGTCACAAACTGAATGTTCTCTGGGCCTGTGACTTCAGCCACTTGCGTTCATGCTTCAGAACGTTTGGCTGGACTAGCAGAAGGATGGCTCCCGAAAAACCATCTAGTGTGTCTTTTTGTTCTTTACCATTTTCCTTTTTCTTTTTAGGTTTTTTTGAGACAGGGTCTCGCTTTTGTGGTTTAGGCTGGCCCTGAGCTCAGCCTCCAACTCACATCACAATCCTCCTGCCTCTGCCTCCCGAGTGCTGGGATTACAGGCGTGAGCCACCACGCCCGGCACTGTGCTATGTGGTACTGGTTGCTGCTGGGCGTGAGTCTCCACACCCAGTATTGTTATGTGGTTACCGGGGAATTGAACCCGGGTTCTTGCGCTTGCGAGACAGGAGCCCAAACCACTGAGCTAACTCCCCGGCCCTATTTTTACTTTTTTTGAGACAGGGTCTTGCTTTGTAGTTCAGGCTGGCCCTGAGCTCACTATGTAGCTCAGGCTAACCTCGAAGTCACAGGAATCCTCCTGCCTCTGCTTCCCGAGTACAGGGATTGCAGACATGAGTCACCATCCCAGGCTTAGATTTAAGTGCTTTTAATACATACAATACTCACTTGAACTTTAAAAATTTAGCAGTATATTGTTAGCTGTCAAATAAGACATAAAAATACATACTAAAATTTGTGATTACTTTTAGAAATGTTTCCATGTGTAATATATAAAAGTTGGCACATGTCAGTTCTCATACTATTAGTTGAAAGTTAAGCCAGAATACGCACGGGAAAGGAGGCAGTTTTGAATCCGGCACAGTGTGGGGCCCCTTTTTTAGGGTGGTGACTCTAACATTAGTCTGAGCTTCAAATATATCACTGAGAAATATTTAAGTTCACAGAATTTAGAGAAAATACTTTTGAAAGCCATTCATCAATCATCATCACGCAGTTTTAGAACATTCCCATATTCCAAGGAGATTTCTCTAAGCTTCGTGTGATTTGTTTTTCATTCTGAAAAAAAAGAGGGAGTATGTGTAAATGACTACATTATAAAATGCTTGTTGCTAAATAATTAAGCCAATCAATTCCGTGTAATTAATGTAATTAATTTAATTCCAAAAGTCCAATCTCAAAAATTAATATCTAACCTCTGATCCTGCTCTAAGCCACAGGCCACCAAGTTCTGCTTTGTGTCTCTGTAAAGAAGAGTTTTACCTAGTCATATTCAACTGGACAACAGCTAACTCTGCCAGAAATGCCATGTGCTTTGGTTTAATATTTAGTTCTGGCACATAGTAGGAGCACAAAAGTTTATTAGCACATAGTCTGTATTGTTACCTGAGTGCATTGTAATTACTTTTTAACACTTTCTTCCAGTGTGCAAAGTGTTACATTCTCAAGAGCTGCAAAGTCTCCTCCTTTTGGATGCTTTCAAATCTTGAGTAACGTTAGCTTTGCTAGTGAGAATACTTCGAATCGTCACCTCACCTACCGTCTCTTTCTCCAGGTAAAATTTGAAAGCCCTGAGGGTCTTTCTCCCAGTTCACACATGCACATTTGAGTTTAATATTATTGCAGCAAAAATCAAAGAAGTTTCCTTTCGTCCTGTACATGTGCTTGTTTCACTCTTCTTGATAGGTTTTATTTTTAAATAAGGGTGAGAATTTGATGCATTCATTTTCGTGCCAGGGATGGCACTCGGGACCTTGTGTTTGCCAGGCAGGCGCGGTACCACTGCGCTACATCCCAGACACTGATGCCATTCATTTTTGAGATTGGGTTTTTGAGACTGATTGGATTGCCAATTCAAGACTAAATCTTTTATCTAGTCATTTATACATGATTACCTTTTTGTGTTGAAAAGGAATCAAAGAAGAAACAAATGTAAATTTTAGAATTTGGTGTCTAATTATGGTAAAGCACCAATTTCTAGGAGAGCTAAGGTGGAACATGTTCAGGAATTTTGTTCTTTGCATCTTTTATGGATTTAGCTATGAATAGAAATCTCAAATCTACAAGCCTATGAGAACACTTGTTAGTCACCATTTTCTCTCCCAGTGAATGTTGTGGCAATGAATTAATCATGCACATGGGAAAGCCATAACTTGAAACTGAAATAGTCTCCATAGCTTGAAATTGTTGGAAAGATAAAATTTTATGCAAGACACTGCTATTTTATTTTAAAGCAATCCTAATAATTTTAAAATGGCAATTTTTTTCAAATGTACCTTTTTTGGGTTTCTTTTGATGGGTGAAAAGAAGCAACAGTGAGAGAGAAATAGTAAAGAACCAGCAGCAACCCTGCTGAGCCCATTCTGATTGGTCAGGACGCTCAGATATTTCACCCAGCGCATCTGCCTTGCGTTTAAGCTAATTTAGTTGGGTTTCTGTGGAATGCAACTGAAACTGTAGTGACTTGTGTATCTTTTTTTTCCTTTTCGTTTGGAAATTTATTATTATATGGTCTTTTGACACTCAAAAAAATATACTGTGTAATTAATGTAATAAGTGGACATCAGGATAATTACACAAGAAGTAGAGGTTCATGAAGCCTGCCAAAGTCTCCAGGATACTTCTTGGACTCTTCCTTCTTACAGCCCTGAGGAAGACCTACTAACTTTAATTAATTTTAATTTTCATTATAGTTTTACCTGTACATATGTAACTGTTATGGGCTGATTGTGTATTCTCAAAATTCACATGTAGGCTGAGGATGTAGCTCAGCCGTAGAGTGTTTGCCTAACAAGCCTGAAGCCCTGGGTTTAGTCTCCTGAAACATGGGAAAAATCGTGGCTGCATTTTGAAAAGGGCTATTAAGGAAGTGACAAAATTAAGAGGAACTGATGTGGGTAGTCCCTGACCCATTGTGACTGGAAATCTTGATTTCAGACATCTAGCCTCCAGAATTAGGAGTGCGTAATCCACTTTGTTTGGGCAGCTACAGAAACCTGAGACAGCATCTTTTTTTTTTTTTTTTTTTCTTTTGAGACGGTCTTGCTTTGTGGTTCAGGCTGGCCCTGAGCTCAGCCTCCAGCTCACATCACAGCAATCCTCCTGCCTCCGCCTCCCGAGTGCTGGGATTGCAGGCGTGAGGCACCACACCTGGCACTGTGGTATGTGGTACTAAATGCTGCTGGGCATGAATCTCCATGCCCAGTATTGTATGTAGTTAACCTGGGATTGAACCCGGGTCCCTGGGCTTGTAAGATAGGCGCCGGAACCACTGAGCTAGATCTCTGGCCCTCATAGCTCTTCTTTTGCAGTTTAAAGATGTTCACCTTGCTTTTGACACTGATGGGAATATTTGTTTTTGTTAGTTTTATCAAATACTTCTGAAACTCTTGTGTTAATTTTTCGATTTTTTCTTCTATGATCTGTAAATATCGCTAAACACACACATTTTTATTAAATCTATTATATATTTTTGGATAAATTACTTTGACCATGATGCATATGTATCATTTAGTTTGTAGATATTTTATGATTCTTATTTTGGTGCATGAGGAAAATTGGCCTGGAAATATCTTTTCTTGCACACTTATCTTGTTTTAATGTTCAGGTCTTATTAGCTTATACAGTGATTCTTTTTTATTCTTTAGTAAAATTTGTATAAGATTGGAATTAGTTCTTCATTGAAAATTTTAATATGGGTATCCTTGTTTTACCTATAACCTTCAAATTTAGGTGTATATGCAGATATATATGGAGGCTGTCTCTTCCAAAGCTGAATAATAAGTCAGGATTTAAATAATTAGTGCTAACAACTCAGCCTTCCTACTGTATTCACAACGTATAAGTAACAGGAGAAAAAAGAAAGTAATTATAAATTGTGAGGATCTTCTGTAAGTCAAATGCTTCCTCAGTGAGCATTTATGCAGATAAGAAAGCTAAAAATGAAAAGCTCTGAACTTCATTGAATGAGAGAGAACCCTTATTTGCAGCAGACAAACCGAAGCTGATTGCGTTTCTCCCTGCGGCCTGCGCTCGCAGGGCCCTGACTGACGCTCCGAAGGTCGCAAGGTCGCGCTGCCACAGTCACCAGCCAGTTCTCCAGGCTCCTTCATTTCACGTGTTTCCTTCACAGAAGTAATGTTGATTGAAATCAAATGAATTCATGCAAAAATAAATACAAAAAATAGAGAACAAAATTAGAACGGGACTATCTTCCCTTCGTAAACCCCACCTCCAGATTCTTTTCATCCCTAATGGAAAGAGCAACTTGGACTCTTTCTAAATTCATTTAATAATTCTTGAATTAAAGTAAGCTGATAAATAAAGGCCATATGGAAATTAACAAGGATTTTCTGCCATAAAATTTTTTCTTAAATAATTGCATCTCTCTTGTTTGGTTGTACTGGATGGTATTATTGATTATTTCACCTTTTATTAATGTCGCATTTTATAGATGTAGAATCAGTTTCTGTACATTATGTCTGTCTTTCCAGTGATACAGACAAGTGTTATTTCCATTTTACATATCACCTATGCATATCACATATCATATGCACGATACACATGCATTCTCATTGCAAGCAAGATCTAAATCTTCTAATCATTATCTAGTTAAATTTTCAGTGTAATATTATTTAAAAGGGTATCAAAATGTTGTGGAATGTGATTAGTATTACTTCACTGCTGACTAGGTCTTGCCTAAGAAAAAATAATTAAACATTTGCGAAGCATAATAGCATTGTTATGCCATGCATTATTCTTACCCTGCGCCCCGCTCAATGGCCACAGAAGCAAAATGAAAAACTATAAAACGAAAAACACCCACTCCCAAACCCAGGGTGACATAGCTTGTCTTTGTCAATGGTGAGGCTGAATCTACTCAAAAACTGTGCTATAAGTTGAAAGTTTTGCAATATGGTGAATCAGTATAGAACCTACGGAAACTGTGTCCCTCTGAAATTTATAAGCTGAGGCCCTTCTGTACCTCAGAATGTGACTGTATTCTGAGGTAGTGCTTTTCCAGAGGGAGGTCATCAAGTTAAAGGAGGCCATCTTGGTGTGTTCTCATCCAATCAGAATGCTGCTCTTGTAAGGAAAGGAAATTTAAACACAAGAGACCCACCAAGAAGGAAAGCAGAGAGGAGGAGCGCTGTGGGAACTCAGAAGACAGCACGCACGCACACACGCACGCACGCACGCACGCACGCACGCACGCACGCACGCACACGGTGACTGTCCATGAGCCAATGAGAAACAAACCCCCGCTGACACCTTCATCTTGGACTTTTGGCCTCCAATATTGTTAAAAAAAAAAAAAAGAAATTCTATTCTTTAGGCTACATTCTTGGACGTTTTGTTATGACGGCCCTTGTGTCACACTACCCTGTAAACATTGGATTTGAAAAGGAGAAATGATCAGGCGTCGATGAGCAGCAGCCTTTGGCTTCTTCAGTTTCACAAGTCACAAATTGGAGCTTCCAAGAAGGAATCTTTCCATAAACTAAAAAACAAAAATTAGCATTTAACTATAAATAACTAAAAGAATCACTTTATAAGAAACAGTCTCTGTTCAGGAAAAATGCTCCACGTGAACCGCTCATTGCCAAACACCTGATGGAAAGACACTGTGCACAAGCGCGGTGCGGATTCAGCAGCATCTGCAAGGAAACAATGAGTTATAAACAGCTCTGTATTCTTTTTCTGGGCCCCGCTCCAGAAGGAATTACTTGATTTGGAATTCATTTTTGTATTCAAGTAAAAGTTTAATAAAGTAGTTTTTTGGAAATAGCAAATTTACAGGGAAATGTATTTTAGGTGTTTTTATTTTTAATAATTTATTGAAAACAACATAAGCTGAATCAGTTTAAAGTGAAGAATTTAATGACATTAATTACATTTGCAGTACTATGCAACCCCTACCTCTAGCTAATTACAAAATATCTCAATTCTGAGAAAAAGCTCTTAATCATTAAGCAGTATCTTCGCACTGTTGTCATCTTCCTAGTTCTTTGTAATAATCAATTGATATTCTGTCTTTATGGATTTATTCTGAATATTTCCTGTAAGTGGAGTCATCAAATATTGGTCTGTGTCTGGCTTCTTTCTATATAGAATGCTTTCAGTATTCACTCATGCTAAAGGATGTACAAGCAATGTGTTTCTTTTTATAGCTAAATACTATTCAATTGTAATTAGACCACATTTTCCTCATCCATTTGTTAATGGCTTTTTGGATTGTCTTCATCTTTGAGATGTTGTGAATAGTGTTGCTTCGAGAGTGTGTACACTAATTATTGCAATCCTTGTTTTCAGTTCTTTTGGGTATAGACTTACCAGAGGAATTACTGAGCCATACAGCAATACTACGTTTAATTTTTTAAGGATCAACCAAACTTTTTTTCCACAGTAGGGGCAGCATTTTATAATAATGTACAATCATTCCAATTTCTCCACATCCTCTGAAATAATCCTTGTTACCTTCTGTTTATTATTATGATGATGATGGTTACCCAAGTTGGAATGAAATTAATTGCTTATATATAGAGAGGTCTATTTTAAGATTCTCATTTTTATTTCTTTGTTTCATTTGTCTTTATTTATTTATTTATTTATTTTTGCCAATAATGGGGATTGAACATAAAGGCTTTACATATCTTTATAAATTTTTATTTTGTGACAGCATCTTAGCCAATAAGCTGACTAGACTGACTGACTAGACTGACCTTGAATTTGCGATCCTCTTGCCTCAGCCTCCTAGAGAGCTGGAATTACAGGAGTATACAGCATGCTGTCTTTTTGATCAATCTTTGTGTCAGGGCCACACCACTTTTATTATTGTAGTTTTGTTACTGGGTTGTGGGGTTCTGTTGTCTCCTTCTAGAAGTGGTTTCTAGGTACTTTCTGTCCTGAGTAAATAATTAGTCAAGACAAGCACAAATGATAGTAAGGTTCTACATTTATTGAGGGTACGAAAAGAAACAGGCTCAAAACAAGCTTAGACAGAGCAAGTTTGGGCCAAGTAAAAGTAAGAAAATAAGCTCACCCTACAGGATGACAGCAGGCTGTCGTGAGACAGGACAGTGGCAGAAAGCTCCGTGGAGACCGTCCTTTTGTGTCACCCATCTCTCAGGCTGGCTTCAGGACTAGCCATGATACGTGTAGATTGGTGTGGGCCAGATTCCAAGCCCCGCAGTTCCAAGGTCAGCGTTAACTTGCCTCCGGAACAGAGAAGTATGCAAAAGAACATAGATTTCCTGGCTGTGTGGGGAAGCTATAATGTCAGGCTCCTGCTGAGGCCAACTGGTTTCTGTTGAGGACAATAAACAATGCAGGCATCAGGTATGGGGAAGGACCTTAGCTAGTCCCCTTTGAGATGCTAACCTTGCTCTCTTTTTTATTATCCTAATCTTTCCGCAGTCACTGTTCCTGGAAAAGTACCCTTCCTCTTCTCTGCACTTGCTGATGAATAAGAAAAGTGTTCCCACCTGACAGTCTGTCCACTGGAGGCAGCTTTCTCCCGTCCTCCCTTGTGTGACTTAAGTACTATATCTGGCTTTTATTCTCCACCATCCTCCCTACAAGTATTTGGAGTCTGCTTGGTCCTCAGCACGAGGCTGTTTTGGTTCTCAGGAGAAGTCCATGTGTAGGGCTTTGGGAACTGCTTTGCGCAGGTGTGCTGGAATGTCTTAGTAATTAACTGGTCAGCCTGCTTCCACAGCCAGCCTGCTGTGAGACCCGCATAACCAGAGTAATCCATGTTAACCTACATTGGCCCCTCTCCTCCCTGAACAAAAGGAATCTTGTGACTTTTCAGCTAACCTCAAGTTCTGCTTCTGTAAATATGCTTGTAGGTCCCCAAAAGAGATAAATGCGTTTTTAAAATGAGCTTTGTAGGCCCAGGGATTTAGCTCAGTGTTTCTGCCACCTGCCTGGAAAATGCAAGGTCCTGTGTTTGATCCCCAGTAACCACATATAATGTCGGGCGTGCCCAGCAGCAATCAGCACCACCTACCACAATGCTGGGTGTGGTGGCTCACACCTGTAATCCCAGCACTCGGGAGGCAGAGGCAGGAGGATTGCTAAATTTGAGGCTAAGTTCAGGACCAGCCTGAACTACAAAGTGAGACCTTGTCTCAAAACACTAAAACAAAACAAAACATTAAATTTTGGGTCTCTCATGTTAGAGAAGCCACACAATATTTAACTTTGTGTGACTGACTTGTTTCACTTAGTACTTTGGTCTCAAGCTCCATCCATTTTCCTACACATGACTTGAATTTACTCTTCTTTATGGGTAAGTTGTACTCTATTGTATATGTGTGTGTATATATATATAATATATATAATAATATAATAGCCACTTCCTTGTTTCACACCTCCTTGCTGTTTTACATGCTTTATCTTATTCAATCGTTTTGTTCAATTTTTATGTCTTATTAGTATATATTTTCAGTACACAGTGATCACATCCCTAGTGGGGAGCTGGTACATGCCCATAACACATCTAATTCCTCCAACCCTCCATCTCTTTGTCCCTTTCCCTTTTACAACAGATCTCTCTCTCTCTGTCCTTTGATCTTTATTTATTTTGCTCTTTACTTATATTTTGTGTTTCTCATATGATCTTTTGGAAATAGGAAGAGGACCAAGAGACTGAGGTGGAGAGGAGGAGAAAGAAGGGAAAGTATGTAAAGAGACTTAAGATGTGTCATACAAATGACTCAAGTATATTCTTCTTTATGTCAGGGTAGTACTCCATTGGATACAAATACAACATTTTATGTTGATGGCCATATAAACCACTTCCAAAATTTAGCTATTATGAATTGTGTTGCTATAAACATGGGTGTGTGTGTATATATCATGTCTTTAACTGTAATATCATGTCTTTAACTCCTTTAGGAAGCTACCTAGAAGGAGAATAGCTGAATCAAATGGAATTTCTAGTTTTAGTTTTTGGGGAATCTCCATAGTGATTTCTACATCATTGTACTGGTTTACATTCATACCTACAATATAGAAAAGTTTATTTTTCTCTGCAATCTGTCCAGCATTTGTTGTTTGAATTATTAATGATGGACATTCTTTCTGGAGTAAGGTGGAATCTCCATGGTCTTAATTTACTTTTCTCTAATGGCCAAAGATAATGCATATTCCTTAATTGGTCATTTGTACTTCTTCCTCTGAGAAGTATTTATTCATTTCACTTTCCCATTTTTTGGATTGGATCTTTTATAGTGGGGTGTCTTACTTTTTTTGTGTTCTTTATATAGTCTAGATACTAGCCCTCTGTCTGAGAAATGGCTGGCAGAACTTTTCTCCATTCTGCAGGCATCTTTTCAGCTGTTAATTGTTTCCTTTGCTGTGAAGAAATCTTTCAATGTGAGGTGATCCTGCTGTAGATAGGTAAACTAGATGGACACCTTGCAGGCAGTTAGACAGGCTGGCTCTTGAATAGCCCACATGGAAGGAGCCAAGATGGAGGACAGTCAAGGAGACCTTCACTGAAGGTCAGCATTACTGAAGGAGAAACTACCCTCACCCTGTAGGATAAATAGCAGTGATTGATATTCTAACTAGGCTTCATTCTTCAGTAGTAGTGCTCAAGGTCTTAACCCGCCCCTCCCAGAAGAGATCCCTGATTGAAAATCCTGGAAAGCTCGTTACTCTTTGGCTTTTCCATTGTATCCTCATTTCATCAGTGTTACCCACGTGACCATATTTGTTGTACTCTTATATTTTGACCATGGTTTTGTTTATTTTGTAATTTCTCATTGGACCAATATTACCTACAGCAACTCAAATGTCACTGGTTAACTATAATTTTTTTCCTGCCTTATCTTAACTCATCGCACAGCTCTCCTTCATGAAACGCCCCCAGGGGAGTGAGGTGAGTGGATTCACCCACTTTTGGGTCCCTCTTCTATCCTCTTAGGCAGAAGGTCTCTTTCTCAAACTTTTTCTACTCTTAGCCTCCCTTGTTCCTAGAATTCATTCTTCAGTTTTAGAGGAGATGAACTTGCATTTCAGATATCTAGCAGTTGGGAGTTATAATATTTTCCCTTGCTCTCCTGTATCAATCCCATTTGTTGATTTCTAGTGCTATTTATTTTGCAGTTTGGGTTCTGTTCAGAAAATCCTTTCCTATCCTTCAAGAGTTTTACCTTTCAGCAGATTAATTTTTTTCTGTTTTAACATTTACATATTTGATCCATTTTGATTGTAGCTTAGCACAAAAAAAGATCTATGAGTGTAGATAAAATCTTCTGATGTGGACAGCCGGTTTTCCCAGCACTGTTTGTTAAAGATGCTTTCTTCTTCAATGTATATTTTTGGCCCTTTTGTCAAGGATCAGATAGGTGAGCATACCTGCGACTCCTGCATCCTCCACTGTGTCATTGATCCACATGTTAGTTTTTGTTCAGTGCTATTTTTATCACTGTAGCTTTGTAGTATAACTTGAAGTTCTGGGATTGTGAAGCCTCTATGCTCTTGTTGCCCAGGATTGCTTTTGCTATTTTGGGTCTCTTCTGGTTCTATATTAATTTTAGAATTGCTTTTTCTAGTTCTGAGAGGACGTCGTTCAATCCTCTTAACAACTCCACCCTAAGAACGTTACAAACTGCATCCCATCGATATGTGAGCTGAGGCTTAGGGAGGTGAGGAACTTGCCCAGAGCCAGCCAGTGGCAAATACTCGATTTAAGCTGCAGCCTATGTGATCACACAGCCTTTATTTGTTCGACCTGAGCCTGAGACAACTATGAGCTGTTAAGAAATTCCGCTGATGCTCAAGATCACCCGTCAGGAGATATTTATTGAGAAGCGAGTGGCTCCTGTAAGGAAGCGAGACAGGAAGAAAGGGAAAGAGGGAGCGAGAGAGAGTGTGTGAGGAGAGAAGAGGAGAGGAGAGGAGAGAGGATAGAGAGAGAGGGAGAGGGAGGAGAGAGAGAGAGGCAGGGAGCAAGACCGAGGGGAGGGGGGCAGCGTCCAGTCTTACACAGACCCAGGGTTAAGGGCTCTTACGTCAGCACTGACGTAAGGTAGCCTTAGCCTATCAGACGCTATAAAGTTGGCGCCTTGCAAGAAGCTCGGTCCTGATTGCTTCTAGCTGATGTGGATTCTGGGAAAGGGTAACTCCATGGCCCGCTATGGGGAAGGGTGAAGAACCGCACAAGATGGCGTATAATGTTTCTAACACTGGAACTCCTCCAACATGTCATCACTCATAACTTACTGATACTTCCCTTATCTGAATGCTTACCGGCTCCATTTTCACCATCCTTGGTTTAGGCTGAGGGAAGGACAAGAGGAAACCGAATGAAACATCTTACAGGATTCAGGATCTGCATAGTTCTTTGGCTTTTCAGAAAATTCCAAAGTTCAGTTTGCTTTGATCCCTTCAACCCTGTTTTCCCACCTTCCAGCAAATTGGACTAGAGCAATCTCCTTCCTAGAGAAGATGAACTCATAGACCTTGAGTGTAACTCTGGAGACCTGCAGAGTTCCTCCATGTCTGGAAATCCAGCCCTAGCAATCTAACCTTTGCAAAACACATCTGAACTCAGGATTTTATTCTAGTTTTTCTCAACATTCATAGCCTTCTCATTCATCTTCTCACCTCAATACGTGTACGTTCACATGGTCAATAAGGACATAGGTAGGTTTCCGTCCTCTTTTACAGGGCATTAATCACATTCACTAGGGCCCCACCCACATGACCTAATTACATCCCCAAGGTTCCACCCGAAATGGTATCACACTGAACATTAGAATTTCAGCATATAAAAGTCCCTTCTCAGGAGGCCCTGAGCACAAACGGACGAATAGGCTGAAGTATTAGCAGCAATTCCTTCCTCCGTAGCACTCTTAAGGCCAATGTGTCTGAAGAGGGGTGGCCGAAATCCATCTGCCTGGAGGGCTGGGCGCACAGTTTGATCAAAATACTGTTCTGTTGTATGTTTGTAGACTAGACAATATTTTATGAACTTAGACTGTTATTCATCATCCTTAAATGTGAAACCAAAAGTACAAAATGTACTTTCAAGGTTACAGCATCCTTCAAAGCTGCAGATAAGTTTTTTTTTTCCCCCCAGATCAAAGCTCTAAAATGTCAGCAAGGAAAACTCCTACACTCGGTGAGGCCCGGAGAGATTGTTATGCACACTGCGATTGTTAGCAAAAGCACTGGAGCAGTGCAAATTTCAAATCAGATGTGAAGGCAAAGTGGAAATGATAAATATAGAAAGCAGAATCCAATAATTATAATTCCATAGCCTCCTGATCAGTTGTTGCATATTTATTTATTCATTCCTTTAATATTTATCAGGTGCCTCTTTTTTGCCAAGCAGCACACTGGGTGATGGGGATAAATATAGTTTTTACTTCTCTATCTTTCACCCATTTTTTTTTTTTATTTCCGTTACTCCTGATTTTGTTTCTTTAACTTTTAAATTAAGTGGGAAAAGACTTTCCAAACATTTGGATGTCAGTCTGCTGTCCTCTATTTTTATTAAGTCATGCTTTCAAGGAATTACAGTGGAGTTCTCCGTAAAATAGCTTTTGCCAATGCTTGAAAGATCGTATTTGTGCTTAGGATTTTCTTCTTTAATTATATCAGACTGGCTATTAAATGTTCCATATGGTTTGAAAGGTGGCATTGGGAGGTTCTGGAGCTATTTGGAGCATCGACCTGGGCCTTCCTCCCAGGGCCTGTGGCTGAACTGCCTAGCAGGTGGCCCGGGCCAGGCCAGGCCAGTCCAGGGGAGGTTGATGGGTGGGTGGTGCCACTGAGCACCACGGGAATAGAGGTCCTCTCTGCCATGGTCACTGTTGCCACCTCCAGCTCCAAGAAATGTGTCCCGCAGAGTCAGCACTCTATGAATGAATAAAAATTTAAAATGTCCTTTAAACAAGAGAAAAGAAAATTTCATCTTCCTGAACTTATCGTCAGGTGATTTTTATAGCTCCTTGATTAATTGTTGATTCTGAATCGCAATGAGTTTGAGCTCTCAGGAAACTTAATTTCTGGGAAGTAGTCCTAAATTCTTCCATGGTTACATTTAAAGTAAACATCAGTACCTATTTAGCCAGGGCTCTGATTTAATTACGAATTCCTCTTGATTATGAGTTAAATTTTGACTTACATAAGACTGTTTGAAATCCTGCTGTATACACTCAAAAGTTATTATTTTTGAATAATTTTCAATATTTCAGATGTTTTGTTAATTAAGAAAGGTTTCTATATCAAGTAAACTTACAAGAGATTTCCCGATACTGGTAATGGCAAACATATTCCATCTTACTTCTCAGCTTTAATTGGTTGGTTAGCTTGGGACGCCAGATTGAGGAAAATTGAATGTAGGGTTCATGAACTTGCCGAGACCCAGTATGAACTTGCTAAGAAGGTTGCCCTGTGATGGTCATCTGTGTTTCTGTGGCTGAAACAAGAGGCTAGATGACACTCATCATACTTTACAGCGTTGCTTCATAAACTGCAACACAAGATCGGAAATGTCTCTTTTGTGACCAGAGACTAAATGCAGCCAAGACTGCACACTGGGGACCAGTGGCTCCCACTCTGAAGGAGATCCATTTGTTAGCTCACTTACCAACGGTCTGAAATGAAATTGTTGAAGGAGTCTGGATCCTTACAGGTAAGGTCTTCAGGCTAGAAAGAAGGTGGCTACAACGGATGGAGTTGTGTGGCCCAGCCACTGGTACCGAGTGGACATTGCTCAGAAGCTAGTCATTACCTCTGGGGCTTTGGATCATACTGGCATTGAACTTGCTATTCTTTTTTTTTTAAGGTTTTTTGAGACAGGGTCTCGCTTTGTGGTTCAGGCTGGCCCTGAGCTCAGCCTCAAACTCACATCACAGTCCTCCTGCCTCTGCCTCCCGAGTGCTGGGATGACAGGCGTGAGCCACCACGCCCGGCACTGTGGTATGTGGTACTGGTTGCTGCTGGGTGTGGGTCTCCACACCCAGTATTGTTATGTGGTTACCGGGGATCAAACCCGAGTCCTTGCGCTTGCAAGACAGGCACCGGAACCACTGAGCTAACTCCTCGGCCCGAACTTGCTATTCTTGAATACTGGGATTATGTGTGTGCGGCATTGACCCTGCTTACTTTTTTAATATGCATGTGTGTGTGTATGTGTGTGTGTTGTAGGCACGTGCGCCACCCTTGATCTGATTTTGGCTGCTCTTAAAAACAGATTTCTTTAAGTAGAAGTTGTTTTTTTGAAATCCAATGTATGCTAAGATTTATTTCCAGAAGAGTCTTAGTAAGGAAAATGAGGCAAACATTATTGGCAGGATGAACTCATTTTCTAGATTCCTTTAGAATTTCAAAGATGAAAACTCAAATAGGAAAAGATCATTATCAAAATGGTGTGTCTCTGAGATTTTGTCTTTGTTTAATTGGATGTAGGAAAGCAGTCTAAATATCTATCTCTGAATCCATATGGGAGAGAGACTTGGGCGGTGAGTGAAACTTGTATCATGTGCTTGTGGTTTTTTAAATATAAAAATTTCGAACTGTGCCAGAAGAGATTAAAGCTACTTCTTTTTTAAAAATCCACGTGGATGCAGGAAGATTTAAAAGATAGAGCAGGGCAGTCATGTTCTGAATTATTTAGACACTCTGAAGAGAAGAAGAAGGGGGAAAAGGTAAGAATAACACACTCACTGCTGATTGATAGGAAAAAATAGTGTTCATGAACACCTGAAAGAAATTTACTGAGAAATGTAATATATTAAAAACTTAAGAATTAGCCAGTGTAGTGGCATATGCCTATAATCCCAGCATTCAGGAATCGGAGGCAGTAGAACCCTACATTAAAAAAAAAAAAATAGGGAGGCTGGGATTTAGCTCAGTGGTTCTGGCCTCTGCCTTGTAAGTGCGAAGTCCCGAGTTCGATCCCCAGTAACCACACACCGCAATGCCCAGTGTGGTGGCTCACACTTGTAATACCAGTATTCAGGAGGCAGAGGTAGGAGGATTGCCAAGAGTTTGAGGCTAGCCTGGGCTACATAGTGAGCTCAGGGACAGCCTGAACTACAAAAAAAAGTGAGACCTTGTCTCAAAAAAAAAAGGTATGATTTATACCATAAGCCTCCCAAAGCCTCATGCACTCAGAGCCTGTGGAGGAGATTGGAACACAGGGCTGCTATAGCAAAATATGATAATCGGAGGAGAGGCCAGGGTGGAAGAGACAAGCCACTGGGGGCTACTCTGGCAGGGTGCATTCCCATCCCCTCCTTCCTCCCTTAGTTCTCTCTGCTTCCTTTCCTCCATGAGATGAGCCCCTTTCTTCTGCAATGCTTCTCTGCATGTCTTTCTTCTGGGAACCAGCTGGCTATGAAACTGGGAGGCAAAATAAACCTCTCCTTTAAATTGTGCATATCATGTGCTGTTTCTCAGTAAAGAGAAAATGACTAAGATGGGAAGATTTATTTTCTTCCTTCCACCCTGTAACCCAGTAGAAGAGTGATAGTTGCCCCTTATTTTTGGATAGGTTTTGTCTTTTTGTACCTCAGGTGTATAAAGTGCTCATCTAGCAGAGGCAAAGCCCCAGGTTTGATCCCAAACACTGAGTAAAATAAAAAGCTTCCAGTTTAGCTAAATTAATTTTATAAATGTCCATTCCTAAAATAAAAGACATTAGAGTTAGGGAAGGCCTTTCTCATACCTATATTGCAAAGAACTGTGAAATCAAGAGGCATTAAGAAACCTGAAATAACGGGTTAACATCCTAAATACATGATAGTGATTGCACAACTCTATAAATTTGCTTTAAAAACCACGGAAATGTACACTTAAAATTATCAATTGTTTTTCTATTGGCTTTTTTTTTTTTTGAGATGGGGTCTTTCTTTGTAGTTCCGGCCTTGTTTTAAATAGCAAAACATTAAAATCACCCCAAATATCCAGGAATCTTAGTGAACATATTACAGTACACCCATACTATTAGCTGTTTTCTATAATATAAATAGAAATAGATCTTTATACATTGTCGTGGAATGGTCACTCTCTGAGATGATATGATGAGAAAAGCATGATATCTGTGTGGTGTTGTCCCTCAAAACATAGGTGAGGAGGCAGAGAGTTGTCCCGAATAACGCGGACTGTCCTCAGGCCCTTCCTACCTGCCTCTCTTTCTCTTCTCTTCTCTCCTTTCTATAAACACTTAGAAAAAGATCCAAAACTGTACATGCCAACTTACAGAGAAAACAAAAAGGTGGAAGAAAAATAAAAGGGAAATTTCTATTTTTAATTCTATCTTCTGTATTCTTGGTCAGTTTTTAAAATGTGAATATATTGACATATAACTAATTAAAATGCTATTTATAAGTACCAATTAAAATTCTAATAATGCTGTCAGCTACTATGTCAAGACTTTTTTTCCTTTCTTCTCCTATCCTGTTTTCTTTGTCAATCATGAAAATTTCCAAATATGTATGAAGTACAGAAAATAATACAACAGGGCTGCAGATTTTGCTCAGTGGTTCCAGTGCCTGTCTTACAAACACAAGGACCCGGGTTTGATCCCTGGTAACCACATACAATACTGCGCGTGGAGACCCACGCCCAGCAGCAACCAGCGCCACATAGCACAGTGCCGGGCGTGGTGGCTCACGCCTGTAATCCCAGCACTCGGGAGGCAGAGGCAGGAGGATTGCTGTGATGTGAGTTGGAGGCTGAGCTCAGGGCCAGCCTGAACCACAACGCGAGACCCTGTCTCAAAAAAAAAAAAAAAGAAAACAAAAAAGAAACGAAAATAATATAACAGACACCCATGTGCCCATTATCCAAATTTAACAGATGTTAACATTTTGCCAAATTTGCTTCAGATTCTTCTCTAAAAAAAGAAAGAACATATTTCTGATAGTTAAGTTTTTCTGTCCTACACCTTCAAGGTGAAAATTTTCCTGAAATTGTATATCATTTTCAAAATAAGATATCCTTAGATGATTTGAAACAGAAACGTCCCATGCCTAGTTTTGTAGAAAACTTCTTAGAAGAGGGGTTACGAGTTACACCTTCCTTTTTCTTTTGAACTACTTGCAGGATGTACCATTTCCTGTTGACTGCTCTGTTCCGGACCTGCGTCTCCCTCCTGTCTCCACGTGGGAGCGACTTCCCTCAGCTGTTTGTATCCGCCTCCTGTTCTCTGCAGATCCTTTGTCTTCCTAAACAGGCATTTCTCAGCTTTATCATGATGCCCATTTTGGGTGGATATGTTGTTGTGAGAAATAATGCTGTGTACTGTACTATGTTTGGTAACATCCGTGACCTCTAAATGCTAGAAAACATTATCACCATCCCCAGTTGGGACAACCAAAAATATTTCCAGATAGTTTCACACGTTCTAGGAAGGAGATCCAAACAGAAAGCATCAGTGCAAACTATGACTTGTTGTCACTGTCCTGGGAACTTACCTGACTGTTCTACCCCGGCCCTGCGTTGTGACTTCTGGTATTGTTAACGTGCTCGTACACCTTCCACGGTTTCCTGTTGCTGATGGCAACATGTTCAGAGGTTTCGCACCGTCTGCTGGCTTCAACCTCCATCTGCTCTCACTTCCTGTTATTTCTCATTTCTGCTCTGCTCCCTCAGCCCTCTTGTTTCAGGCTCATTCCCACCTTTGAGCTTTTATGCGTTCGAGTGCGTATTACATGCAACTTCTCTTAGTTGTTCAGAGTCAAGTCCAAGCCTCACTGACTCACATGTTTCCTGACGACTTCTGTCCTGCCGCGTCCTCCTTGTTAGGAAGCAGCAAAATCTGATGGTTTATTAAATGAGTCAGAAGATGCAGCCATAGCCCTGATATTCCTCCACTTACTCTGTGAGAAATGGGCAAATGGTGTAGGCCCTCTGTGCCTTCTTTCCAGACAATAATGAGGACAACAGCTCTTTACCTTGTAGGGTGGCTGAGAAGTTTAATGACATTTTTTGGATCCCATTAGCACTGGAGTATATCTGCTATTTTATGATTTTTGAGTTCTTTTACTTGTGTTGATCTTAACTTTCCCAACATAAAAGTTACCAAATAAAGGGATTGTGTGGCAGTGGCAGATACTATGAAGACAGAGACCATTGCTGCCTAGACAAAATCTGCTGCACATACTTACTGTTATGGCTTGTGTCTAGAGGTCCCCCAAAGCTCCGTGGGGTGGGGCTTTCTCAGAGGTGGCTGGATCAAGAGTGTGTGACACTGGAACTGACTCATGGTGCAGTGCTGGGCGCCAGGGCACTAGGTTAAGGCTGTGGGTGCTGCCTGCCCTCAGTAGCTCGGATAAGACGTAAGTGGTAGAAAGAGATGTGGTTGTCCTGCTGGCTTGCTTGTCTTGCTAGGTTCTGCCCACCTTGAGTTGTTTCTCTCCTTGGATGCCCCTCTGCCATGCCACCGTGCCATGGAGCCAGTTGATTATGGGCTGAAACCACTCTCAACTCTGAGCTAAATAAAGCTCTCCCCTTTAACTTTGGGTGTTGGATATTTTGTCTCAGCAATGAGAAAAGTAAGTAAGACACCTACTGTTAGCGTTTAGATCTAAAATATCCCCCTGAAGCCTCCGGTGTTCAGGTGTGTGGTTTTTGGAAGGTAATTGGAACTTCAGAACGCTACATTTATCAGTGGATTAATCGGTAGATGCGTTTATAGATGAATGTAGTGTTAGGAGGCGGGGCCGGTAGGAGAGTGCTCACTCTAGGGTTTGACCTGGAGACTTCTCTCTCTTTCTCCCCATCCCCTCCCCTTCCTGGTTGCCATGAGAAGAGCAACTTTCTTCTGTCCTTCCCTTGCACCTCAGAGCCACCTACCCATGGGCTGAACCCTGAGAAACTGTGAGTCAAAATACACTTCTCCTCCTTTAAATTGTGGGCGTTGGGTGTTGTGTTCCAGTGACGAATACAGAAAACTGGCGCCAGAGAATTGGGTATTGTTGCTGTGATTATACCTGACTATGTCTTCAGGATCCTTTGGAACTGGATTGCGGGAGGAGTTTAGAGAGATTTGGAGATGTGGGCAAATTAGCCATAGGATGCTGTAAGCAGAGCTTGAAGGACAATTCCAGTTGGAGTTCAGGTGGCCTGAATACTTACAAGAAGGTGGACAATGAAGACCAGGCTCGAGATGTTTCAGAGAATGAGGACTTTACCGGAAACTGAGCTAGAGGCCGTGTGTGTGTGTGTGTGTGTGTGTGTGTGTGTGTGTGGTTTGTTCCCCAGGAAACCAGGTCCTAATACCTCTTCTGAACCTTCCGAAACACGAGCCACAATGAACCTAGACTCCTTTAAAAGGTAAGTGGTGGGTACTTTGTCCCAGTGATGTGAAAGTGACAAACACACCTACCAGCTACTATACTGCTACCTAACCTGCTGTTTTACTGCCCTCAACCTCCTCTCCTCCCAAATGAATTCAGAAGGCTTTCCCTTATTGCCTTGATCACTTATAAAGTAACAGACATGATGAATTGCAACCCCCTTGACATGGCTGAAAAAAATGTTCTGGCTCAGTCGTCACTGAAAATGATTCACTGCATCGTGGCTTTGGACGTATAAATGGAAATCTGGTATAAGATATTCGTAATGTGAGTTTCACTGAGGGAAGGAAATGAGAAATCTGGGAGGAAGAGGTGCCTGATAGAACCTAATCTCTGGGGGCCGAGGGTATGTGAAGCAGAAGGATGCTTCCCTGGGGCCTTTCTCTGCCTTCTTTCAGCTCCCTGTCTATTTTGGGGTGACATGACAGCCATGAGGCCTAGGGCTTACTAATTCAGCATTTTAAGGAAGATTAACTGAGAGATTCTACTTCTAGGAATTTATCTTAAAGAAAAATAGAAATACTACATAATCTGTAAAGATATTCATTGCAATGTGGTTTATAATAAAAATGGAACCCCCCTGAGTATCTAACAACACAGTTAGTTTCTTACCTGTACATTTTCTTAACATTACTTAAGAAAATAATGATAGACCTATAAGGTATAATACTCAATATCTGTTAAAAACAAAATTGAAACAAATAGAAGTTACCATACATTTGTACTGTGTGCTTTAGTCTTATAGGGCTACCATAATAAAAATACATGGACTGGGCCAGGGATTTATCTCAGTGGCTCCGGCATCTGCCTGACAAGTGCAAGGTCCTGGGTTCGATCCTCGGTAACCACATACCACAGTGCCAGGTGTGGTGGCTCACGTCTGTAAGCCCAGGACTTGGGAGACAGAGGCAGGAGAATTGCTGTGATTTCCAGGCTGGACTAGGCTACATCGTGAGTACAGGGCAAGCCAGAACTATATATATATAGAATAATAGTAATACATGGACTGGGAGACTTAAACTCCAAGTATTTATTTCTCTCAGTTATGGAGGCTGAGGGTCCAAGAGCAAGTTGCCAGCAGATTTGGTGGCTTGTGAGGCCCCTTTCCCTGCTTCATAGATTTCCATCTTCTTGCTGTGCCCTCACATGAAGAAAAGGAGCATGAAAGCTCTCTTGAGTTTCTTTTGTAAGAGTTCTAAAGCCATTTAGTCATGACCAAAACCACACATGACCTAACTGCGTTCCAGAAGCCTCATCTCCAGATATCATCACGTTTCAGGAACACATTCAGCCCATAACACTATGGAATACTACCAACCAGCTAGTGTGTGTTTACTAGTACTGTAATAGTGGCTAAGAGTTAACAAATGCTCACTCATATTTTATGATTTCTTTCTCCTAACACTCTTCTGAGGTACATGCTCTTAATTTACAGATGAGTATACTGAGGCATGCAGAGATTAAGAGATTTGGTCAAGCTCAGATAATGTGGAAGTGGCAGAATCCAGATCCACGGCCAGTCTGATGCTTGCACACACGTATCGGCTGTCACTCCTCCGTACCGTCTTACAGGGGAGTCGGGAGGGTCTATGTATACTGAGGTTTTAAAAAGACTCCTGAATCAGTTGAAAATGAAAGAAAAACATACCTAGAATGAATTCAATCACATGATATATTAGTAAGTCAATACATGCATACATTGTGTCATCAGTGACGACCTGGGAGGAAGGGAACAAGTGGACAGAAGGTAATGGAAGCTTAAACATTTACTCTGCACGTTCTTAGGATGCTTGTCTTTGTCTAACAAAACAGTAAAACGAAATTGTACAACGAAAGCTACCACTAGAGGGCGCAATGAGCTGCTTACTGCGCTAGCTCACCCTCTAGAGGCGGAGCAGGGGGAGCTGTCCAGGTGCTGAAGTGTGTGGCTCGGGTAACTCTTTGCAGTGACTTCCCGAACCCAGAAAGACTTCTGTGGCCTCCACTGAAGCTCTGGAAATGGGCATCGGTTGGTTCGAGGTATTAACCTGGAGTGTAGGGTGGCAGTAGATTCTTCAGTTCTCCTGTCGTGCCAGTCTGAATCAGTTTCAGCATATCAGGGAAAAGTGTATGAGTGACAATATTTCAAAATGCTCCTTCCCTGAGAAATGACACACTTGCCACCGGAAGTCCTGATAGTAAGGGAAGCCCAGAAACTGCAGCTTTGGTTAACAACAGGGACCATTCTCAGATATTTGGAAGAGGTTATGGCCTAGGGGAAAAAGATAAATTGATTTTGTTGTTGTCCTTGTTGTTGCTGTTGTTGTTTTTTTGAGACAGGGTCTCACTTTGTGGTTCAGGCTGGCCCTGAGCTCAGCCTCCAACTCACATCACAGTAATCCTCCTGCCTCTGCCTCCCGAGTGCTGGGATTACAGGCGTGAGCCACCACGCCCGGCACTGTGGTGTGTGGTACTAATTGCTGCTGGGCATGAGTCTCCACGCCCAGTATTGTATGTGGTTGCCAGGGATCTAACCCGGGCCCTTGCACTTCAAGACAGGCGCTGGAACCACTGAGCTAAATCCCTGGCCCTAAATTGATTTTTTTTTTTTTTGACACAGGATTTTTTTCTTTGACTTATTGCCTGAATTAACCTAAAAATCCAAATTTTAAATCTTGTTACAAAGTTCATAAAGAACAGGCAGGCCCTTAGTTTTAATATTTTATGAAAGACTTTAAATGTGAAAAATAAGAAATTTGTAAAAATAAAATTTATCTACAGTGCTCAAAGGGCATAAAGGACTAAATATATTTTCCTTGAGAGTATGAATTACTTCACTCATTTAGAGAAAAATTTAGCAGATTTACACTCAAAGTTTTTACTTTATTAACACAGTAGGTATTAAAAACAATAGCAAATTCTTACAAATATATACCCAGACCAACAGCCACTCAGAATATATTTACCTCATTACTCTACCTAAATATACAACATCAAGATGCATCC
>PVIR01015370.1:0-38393 GCA_004026965.1 Petromus typicus
AAAAAAAAAGTAAGTTTCTTGAAAAACAGAAAGATGAATTTTAAAGCCATGTGTAGTACCATTTCCCAGTGATAACTAGTAGCATTCTTGTGTATAAGAATGAATATATTAAATATCCGGGCTCTCATGCATATGTACACATATACACATGTATGTAAAGCAGATGTATGTGATGTTATTTTGCATGCAGTTTTGTTTCTTTCATGTTTCATTTGTCTATTGCTACATCCAAACAACTTCCAAACTTGGGAATTTAACAGCTGCCATTTGAGCTTTTATCATGGCTCAGTGGATCGAAGTTCTGAACAGGACTCAAAGCGCAGGACCAGGCTCTGATATGTATGTTCAGGGCTTCGGGTAAGATCCCTCAAGGAGAGAGGACGAGACTAGCATCACACGGTGCTAGCTCAGTGTTCCTCCGGTAAGCATGTTCCTCTGTCTCCAAGGGCTTTCCCGTATTCCAGGTTTTCTCCATGCAATCTTTCACTCCAGCAGGGAAGTATAGACTTCCAATGTAGTTTTCAGGGCTCTGAGAACATAAGAGTAGAAGTAACACTGTCAGGTCTTCAGATAAAAACTCTTTTCCCATTCCCTGCATTAGAACAGTCCTCAGCTTGACCCAAACTGGATGCGCTGGAGGAATGCATTCCACATCTCAGGAAGAGCAGCCCACACTGGGAAGGAGAAGATGGATGGCCGCCATCTTTGCAGATCATCAGTACTCTCCAGAACCATGGCTTTTTGTGGTTGCAGAGATTTCTTTTGAACACATTTAAACTATTTTATTTGAACGAAGCAATGATCACAATGCTAGGCCACCTTAACAGACTCACAGCATCTTGTGGGACAGACAGATGTCCACCTTCCATCCTACCCTAATCAGACCTCTCTGGAGCACCAAATTGACTCATGGGAACTGAAGTTTACAATGGATACAGACAAATGAGGACTTGTTTGAAAATGCTGTTGGCGTAGTGCAGGCCCTCACAGCCTGATTATGGAAAAACAAAGTCACTGTGTGTATTTGCTGAGGAGGGGAAGGAAAGACTAAAATAGCCCAGTGCCATTGGGAGGCAGAGATAGTAAGTGAATGGCTTCAAGAGATAGCTCCAGCGCTGCAGAAAGGAAGTCACAGAAAGACTTCCGTTAAAAGTACGGAATACAGTTATGGCCAGTCCTCAGACCTTCCCGAGATGGGACAGAATTGCCTCAGCACTGAGTTTCCTTTCCCTAGAACTGTTTGGGCCACAGTGGCTGGAATACTATAGGGGAGATAAGAGCAGTGATTGTCTCGGAACTCTGCAACCTTCCTTAGCCCTCCTAGCAATTAGTTTCTGGGTGAGAGCAGGTTTCTTTTCTCCCCTCAAGATATATCCCTTGCGGACAATGTTGAGATTGTAACAACAAAGTAAGGAAACAAATTTTATATATATATGGGGGGGGGTGGTAGGGTGGGTGGGGCTATGGGAAAAAATGAGAATTAAGTTGTGTCTCATACTGGTACAAATCCCCATTATGGAGTGCAATCATGATGTGTATATTTAATGTACCAATAAAGATAATTTAAAAAAATAAAAAAAGATATATCCCTTGCGAAACCTCATCCTGACAATCCTCAATTTTTCTGGAACCAAGGGTAGGATTTTTCATTGTTTTTGTTGTTGTTAATAATTTAAAAGTTTTATGATTCAACAACAAAGTGCTCAGTGTTTCAGAAAGGAAAACAAATGATGCATCAATTTAACTTAATTATTTTAACTTTTCCTATATCACCTCGAGGTTTCTCAGATTTGGAAGAACTTTTAAAGATCTTGGGCCGGGGATATAGCTCAATGGTTCCGGCGCCTGTCTTGCAAGCGCAAGGACCTGGGTTCAATCCCTGGTAACCACATTACAATACTGGGTGTGGATACTCACCCCAGCGGCAACCAGTACCACATACCAGTGCTGGCGTGGTGGCTCACGCCTGTAATCCCAGCACTCGGGAGGCAGAGGCAGGAGGATTGCTGTGACATGAGTTTGAGGCTGAGCTCAGGGCCAGCCTGAACCACAAAGTGAGACCCTGTCTCAAAAAACCTTAAAAAAAAAAAAAAAAGATCTTACTTATCATCAATTCCATTCAATACTACCTATTTTACAAGTGAAAGCAGAGAAACCCAAAGTCATAGGACAGTGATAACACAGGAGTTAGAATCAAAGTTCCTTGATCAAAAAATACACATTCTATGGTCTGGGGATTTAGCTCAGTGGTTCCAGCACCGGCCTTGAAAGTGCAAGGGCCAGAGTTCAATCCCTGATAACCACATAAAACAATGCCAGGCGTGGAGACTCACGTCCACCAGCAATCAGAACCACACGCCACAGTGCCAGGCATGGTGGCTCACGCCTGTAATCCCAGCACTTGGGGAGGCAAAGGCAGGAGGATTGCTATGAGTTTAAGGCTGAGCTCAGGGCCAGCCTGAACTACAAAAACATGAGACCCTGTCTCAAAAAAAGAAAAAAAAAAAAAGACCCATTACAGCTCAATCTTCAATCATGCCTTGGTAAATATAAATAGATTGATAGATCAGTGATAATGTAATATGACAAAAATTTAAAGAACATTTAAACAGAGTGAATTAGTGGGTCACTTGGAAATATATTTTATTAGAATCAGATTAAGATAAACTTTCTGAGTTCTTATAATATTTTAGATATTAGTTCTACATTTTAGGAATAGCTGGCAAAAACTTCTTTCCCATGCTGTGGGTTGTCTCTTCTACTGGTGGATTCTTTATCTGTGCAAAAGCTTTTTTCATGAGATCCCAGTCAATTCTATGTGGTCTTTCCAGTGCGATTGAGGTTTCTGCTCTTAAAGTTTTTGACTACACCAGTGTCTTCAAGAGTTCTACCTTTTTCATCCTCAGCATATTTTTTGATTCATTTCAATTTTAGTTTAGTGCATGGTGAAAGATATGGGTCTAGTTTTAAACTTCATCATGTGGAAAACCAGTTTTCCAGCACCATTTATTAAAGGGGCTATCTTCCTTCCAGTGAAAGTATTTGGCTCCTTGGTCAAAGATAAGGTTGGCTGAGTGTTCTTCAAATTGTTTCTGCATCCTCTAATTTGTTCCATTGATCATTGGGTCTGTTTTTTGCTTGTCTGTTTGTTTGTTTGTTTTCTTTCCAGTACCATGCTGTTTTTAAGACAATAGCTTTGTAGAATAATTTCAAGTCAGGGATTGTGATACCTCTGGCCTTACTTTTGTTGCCCAGAATTGCTTTTGCTATTCTAGATCTCTTCTAGCTCCAAATGAATTTTATGATTGTTTCCCCTAATTCTCTCATTTCTCAAATATGTTATTGAGATTTTGATTGGGATTACACTAAATCTGTGTAACAATTTTGGAAGTATGACTATCTTTGCTATATTGGTTCTTCCTATCCAAGAACAAGGAATATCTTTCCATTTGCTAGTATCCTTCTTCAGACCACCCAAATTTAAAGACCCAATTCAAAAGTGATTATCTGAAATGAACAGACATTTCTCAGATGAAGATACAGAAATAGCAAATAAATATGTGAAAAATGTTTAATATCATTGATAGTTCAAGAAATGCCAATGAGGGCCGGGGAGTTAGCTCAGTGGTTCCGGCGCCTGTCTTGCAAGCGCAAGGACCCGGGTTCAATCCCCGGTAACCACATACCATACTGGGCGTGGAGACTCACGCCCCACAGCAACCAGTACCACATACCACAGTGCTGGGCGTGGTGGCTCACGCCTGTAATCCCAGCACTTGGGAGGCAGAGGCAGGAGGATTGCTGTGATGGGAGTTGGAGGCTGAGCTCAGGGCCAGCCTAAACCACAGAGCGAGACCCTGTCTCAAAAAAAAAAAAAAAAGAAATGCCAATGAAAGCAACACTGAGATTCCACCTCACTCTAGAAAGAATGACTAGTATCAAGAAAACAACCCATAACAAATGCTGATGCGGCTGTAAAAAAAAAAAGAAACTTCTCAACCATTGGTAAGAGTATAGACTAGAAATCAGTATGGAGAGTCCTCAAAAAACTTAAACTAGTGGTTTCATCCAACTCAGCTATTCCTCTTCTGAGTATTTCCTAAAGAATTAAAAACATCATACCACAGTGATATATGCACACCCATGTTTACAGCAACATAGCTTCTAATGGCTAAATCTTGAATACATCCCAAATGCCCATCATCCAATGAATGGATAAAGATGTGGGGTTTTTTATACAGTGGAGTGGTAAGGATAAGCTTTCTAACTAAATGGATGCAGCTTGAGACCATACTCTTTAGTGAAATAAATCAGACACATGTGAAAAACAGAAAGTATAAATAAGGACCAAAATGTGCAGTAGATATTGGGAAAAGAGAAAAAGTGTTGATTTGTGGAAGAGTCTAAGGCTACTGAGTAGGCATCGTTGAAATTTCACTATTTATATTGCCAACAAAATAAGGCCCAAATTCTTGTGCTGTCCTGGCCCATATAGGGTCATATCTGGTTCCTTCTCTCTTAAAGGGAGACCTATGACTGATTCTCACCCATATCTTTTTCAACACAGTGGTTCTCTTCGTCCTTAGTGATGGGTAGGACAGGGAGAAATGTCTATGGAGCATTGGTTCTCAGAGCTTCCTGTATGCATCTTCTGAAGAGTTTAAGTGCAAATTCTAATCTGTAGGTCTGAAATGTGTGGAGTTTTAGCTTGTCAAACAAAAAGACATTCTACAACTGACCTTCCCTGTGACCTTGGACTTCTGGTTTGAGTGCGCTCATTTGTAAAAGAGACAGACCTTGAAATTGATGACAGGTCAGATTTCTTTCAGCTTTACAAATTCTTCACCATCTAAGCCAGCACTAGCTGACTGCCGTCCTGGATAACACAGGTGTCACTGGTCAGGAGGCCACACATTCCACTGGAAGATGGTACAGGTTGTCTAATTAGTTCCTCCACTTTCTTGAAATATGACCAATAAGGCCAAATTATTTGGGGAAAATGTGGGAAATTTTGCTAGCAATGCAAGTTTTACTGATCCAAGTAAGCCATACTCATGAAAGGTTTAGCATTCTAAGAAGGATTTTCTTACACCAACCAAAACTTGATTTGTTTTTTATGTAAAATCTTTTCCTTTTTGTAATGGGACACCAGTAGCAGAGCCATGAGTTCCACTGGTTCCCTCAACACACATATTTACCTCGATCTGCCTCAGTGATCCATTTAAGGTGCCCTGACACAGTCCTTGAACCATTTATTTATCTGTTGGTTTGTTGATTTATTTTTGAGTTTTTGAGACAGAGTCTTACTATGTAGTCCAGGCTGGCCTTGAACTCTTGGTGATTTTCCTGCTTTAGCTCTGCATGTGTGGAGATACAGGCATGCCCACAATGCTGGCTTGGACCATTTATTGAATCGTAATCTTCAGGGCTGGGAACCAGGCCTCAGTATCTCTTAAAACTTCCCAGATGTTCCAATAGGCAGCCAAGGTTGAGACCACTGGTGTACCTTTTCCACTGTGTCCCTGGGAATACAGGACATATGGGACAAGGGTGGTGACAGGACCCTTTTCTAGCCCTTCCTGCATGAATATTAAATGTCTGCTTTATGCCAGACAATGGACTGTGTGCTGGGTATTAGTAGGGAGGTGAGAAAGGAGCGTAGCAGGCAGGAGGCGCATGTAGAAATGAGTCAGTGCTGATGGAGCTGAGCTTCTTCTCACTTGGGTGTCCATCTCCTGCTGTGGGGCCTGCTTCCTCCCAGATGGAGGAGGCCTTTCCTCACAGTGCTGCTAGGCCTGGCATCTGTGCTGCGCCTTCATTTCTTCTTCTGTGACCAACAGAAAACACTGCTCTGGTTTTTCTGTGACTCAGTAAGTTCTTAACTCGTTAGAGTAATTAGAAAATGTATTTGTACATCTCAGCTTTCACTTGAAGATGACAACTTTAGGTTTTTAACCCTTTTTTTCACATGCCAACTTTTCTTTCTTCTTCTTTCTGTTTCTGTACACCCCCAGTCACCTGTGGCCAGAGTCACTTCTGGTCTTACTGATCTTTGGAATATGCTCCCCTCGCCCCAGCACCTTTGCGGGGGAGCCTCAGTGTCAGTCACGGATCTCTAAGACTATTGCTCAGGGCTTGTTCACCAAAGTGAGGGCCCCGCTCCTGAGTGACGGAGCTTGTCCAGGATCGGGTCAATGCAGAATCTCAGGCTCTGGCTCAGAGGCCCTGAGTCAAAATCTGCACTTTCCCCAGATGTTGTGCAGCTCATGTGCATGCTACAGTTCAAGAAGTTTCTAGAGAACAGTGAGGGAGGGTCTCGGTCCAGGCAGCAGAGCTGATGTTCCACTGTAGACACAAGTCTCTGCTCTGTCTTTTTGTTCACAGGGAAAACATCACCATCCCAGCTCAGTGTGGCGGCCAAGCTGTCTTCAAGTGCAGTCTCACTGTTCCATTAAAGGCTTTGCATTTCTTACTGTTCGGTTCAGGATCTAGGATTCTTGGCACATACAGCATAAAAGAGTGATTTTGTATTTAAACCTTCTTAGGCTCACCACTAGTAAACCTGATTACAGAAAAGAGCTTAGTAAACACATGTTTTGAGTTGAGCTCTATGCTAATGGTCTGGCCAGGCTGGGTTAACGCCACATGCACCCCCGCTTTGTCAACAGCTGAAGAAGTTGACACGTTAGGTGGAGTTCTTTAGTGTGTCCAGTTAAACAACAGGAAATGTTACATCAATTTTAGATTTACCAGGGTTAAGCCTTTTTGATTTTTGTGATTAATTACAGCAAATTAAGCGTGCTTCTTAAGACTCTTCGCTCACCTTGACTGTATGTCTGAATCTCACAGGAGACTTTAAAATGTATTGTTTCCTGTGTTTGCCAGTAGCTGCTGACTGAATGGTGAGTTTTGAGCTTCAGCAAGTAGAGTTTCTCTCGTGACTCCCACGTACAGCCAGGTGTGAGAGCTGCTAAGAAGAGGAAGGGTCTTCTCTTCTGAGGTCACATCTGGTGAATTTCATACCCAGCGATCTGATGGCCACATCATCTCCTTCAGACATGTTAAAAGAGCAACTCCCTCACTAGCTGCATGACCTTGAGGGAATCAACTAAATTCTATAACTCTCAGTTTCCTCTTGTCTAGAATAGGGGTAAGACTGTAAAGGAGACTTAAATAAAACAAGAATTCTACTACCTTATATGATAAACAACGTAACATAGACTGTGATGAGGAACTGCGACCAGGGCTTCCCCTGCATGCTTAGACATGGAGCCCGTGTCCTCAGGGTCTGGTGGTGTCGAGGACAGTCTCTGACCAGGAGTTCTCTCCTGCACTGCCACCGTTAGGCCAACAGATGGCACTGAAGTGAGATCAGAGACTGCTCCCAACAAGTCCTTTGTGCTAATTAATCATTGTCTTAGTGTGAGGCAGAGTGGAGGGTGCTCATCACAATGCGTTAGTCACGCGGCATTCCCACTCGCTCCTCATGGAGAGGAGCTCAACCCAGAAGCCCTCCATCAGGAATCGGGAAAGTCACGGGCCACGGGTTTGAGAATCAGCCTGTTTCCCTTTCTTAAATGGCGCTGTCGTTATGACCTTGAAACCGCCTAAAATGAAAGGAATTTTGCAGTGAGGAGTACCCTGAACAGTTCTGAATTAGTCACAAACCTCGTGGATTATTTTTTGCTATTTAATCCTGGTCTATTAATCAAGTATCTTAAATATTTTTGGTTTTTCTTTTTAAAATCTATTAAATGTGAATATATGATAAACGTATTACTGAGTGGATGAAAACCTCAAAAGGATGAAAACCTTACTGTGAAACCTCAAAAAATAGGATGATAATATCAAAAGTACGAGTTTTATTGAAATAAATCCCTTGGTTCTATCTCAGAATGCTGACTTTCTTCTTGAAGAAGCCACACGCCAGGGTGCCCATGTTCTCAAATTTGCATTTTTTACAATATGGACACTTTGGCTGAGCTGAAAACCTCCCATTAAAATAGACTTTAAAATTTAAACAATCTAGCTGCTTATAGAATAGTTAGAATATACATATGATTTTAACTAAGCGCTGGCCTAATTCTAAACTGTCTTCCATTCTATTTTCAGAGCAGTTTTTAGAAAACAGAAACCTAGTTATGTTATTCTATCATTCAAGAAAATCTGTACCAATTTCAAGTCAACGATGTTAACTTGGCATTCAAGACCCTTGCATGTCTGTCCCCAAGTTAATCTTTGGCTGTCATTGTTTGTGAACATACGTTGGCGCTGACCTCTGTGTCTCCATTCACTCTGACCCTTCTGAGAACACCCCTCTGCTTCACGTCAGGGGCTCAAACTCATCCACGTTCTTTACGCCCCAGTTCAAACTGATCATCACAGTCAGTCCTGGTTCCCACCTCAACCCTATGCTCATTTTAATTTCACTTCCCTCTTACACAGTGTCTCATAAAGCTTCAGAGGATTGCTATGGCATTAATTACATTTTTCTTTGTGTTAACAAATATTTGGTAAGCAGTAGTAAGTAATCCTTAAGGAAAAAGAAAATAGACTTTTGAGTTAGGTTAGACCTGAGTTAAAGCTCTGAGTCTGGGGCAAGTCACTTAATTTTTCTGAATTTCACCTTCTGAAATTCATAAACTGAAAAATGATCATCAAAATGGTTTGGCTTGATGAAGGACAGCTTCTAAAAATGCATAGATAAGCACTCTCAGTAAAGGTAACTTATGCTACAATTATTCAGGTCATTGTACTCACCAGTTTATTAACAATACCTTGCAGCATCTTACCCTCTGCAGTGCTTTTTAAGCTGAAGCAACCCAAACTGTTGGCATCTGCTGCCTGGGTCTTACCGAGCTATTAGTTTTTCAACATCTGTTTTGAATTTCAGAAAGAAGTTTCCATTTTTAGGCAACAGCAGCATTTTCTTGTGGAATTTCAGTTTGTCTCAGTCCCACAATGATTATAACTTATACTTAGTAGGATCCTAGTCAGCAAAACCACGGAGAAGTGCCCAGCTCATGAGTAAGTGGTCTTTACCTAGACCTAAAAGACCACTCTGTACAAAGAACCTGCACAGCAAGGGACACTGTATGAGCTCTTAATGGCATTACCCTTTGCTTGGGTCTTTAAGCAGCAGCAATACTGAAACTTGAGAAGCTCTTAATTATTAACAATACTTGGAGACAAGGAAAGTGCAGATCATTAATCCTCGGTTTTCTTTGATGTCAGAGTGCTGGTAACTACACAGAATGCACTCATGATGTGTTCTTCATGATAATTTTTAGTGCTCTTCTTTCAATTTTCTGTTCCCTTAAAAACTCCAAAGCATACAATCATTGGTGTCTCTAGTAGTTTCTGAATGATTTCTATGGAAAGCAGAATTTTGTGCTTTTGGGATCCTCTGATATTTCTTTATCCCCAACACAAATGTAATATATAGGGAAAAACATGAAGAGGACGATGGCCCAACTTCCAAGGAAAATACTCCGGCCACCAGACTACAACAAAACTTCCATAAGAGAATTAATGCAACCACACAAATTATGAAACATAATTGAGGTTATGTTTTTGTATCAGGATGAATAATTCAATTTGTACCATCAAGATAGATAATAACAATAAAGAAAAAGGGGGGGATCAGAGCTGTCAGGTTCCCAGAACTAGAAGAAACTTCAGTATTGTACCTTGCTTCAGTGCGCAATAGTTTTCAGCACCAAGGACAGCGCCTCGTGGGGCTTAATGTCGGCCCATCTTGAATAATTAACAAATTTTTAATCTCTTCAAATTTCCACCCCGATTATTATACACTCATATATTGTTTTTCTGGGAATTAGTTATATATCAGATCTTGATCTGCTATACAAAGATTCACAGTTACAGTTTTTAAGATAAAACTGGACTATAGATTACCAAAATAAGCAAATGAGCCAATAATCACAATACCCCGCGGCAAGTGCTATTAGTTTTTTACAAGTTATGTGGGGTCAGCAGGGAGAATGTCCACCTCCAACTAGTGCACAGAAAAAGCTTAGAAAGAAATTGACCTGTGCACTGTATCTTGAAAATTGAATGAAGTTTACAAAGACAGAGAAAAGAGTCTACAATGTGCTCAGACATTTCTGGCAATATTATTTGGTATGGCTGAAAAGTAGAGCGAATGGGGAGAAGGATTAAGATAGCTCAGACCCTGAAAGGCTGGGCCCAAGTCCACAGCGTTAGGCTTTCTCTTGGGAAAATGGAAGTCTGCAGAACAGGTAGAGGATGTGATCAGATTTTTCTTTTAGAAAGATAGTTCAGATATCTGGAAAAAGAATAGGCCGAACAGAAGAAAAAGAAGACATGAGTGGGAAGAAGGGGAGGGGAGCGTGACGTTTCTCCACATGCTCCTGGGAACGAGTAGGGGGCTGTGCCGTCTTCACGACGGTTGAACAGAGAGAATTTATTCAGCCCAGCTTTGCCCTGGCTGCTCCCCAGCGCTTCTCATATGGGTTGTGTCTCTGCAGATTCCTCCAAGAAGATAAAAGATGTCTTGGCTGAATTTAATGAGCGTGGGAGCCTCAAGCAATATGATCCACATAAGGTGAGCACATTTTCATTTCAAGCCTTAGGAAAAAACCTCATGTTCCCATCTTTTCTTTCCACACTTTTTTTCTTCTTGGAGGCTTAGCTTGCCTTGAAGAATTTGCTCCTTCATGTATTTTCCCCGGCTTGCTGTCTAACATTACATATTTCCCAGTGCCACTCCCCAACCACTGTCGTAGAAGACTCCATCACACCTTCTCAGCTATAGTCTGTTACTCCTCCTCCAGCTAAGACCAAGAAACAAAAACAATCAGAGATCTTGCACTCGCTGCCTCATTTCTGTGCAAACCCACGGGTACCTTCCCTCCCACACTTAGGCGTGAGCTCTCCCCACGCTGACCTAAATCCTGCCCCTCTCTTATGCATTCAGCCCTACCCTCTCCTGGCCTATTAACAGACATCATCTCAGCAGCACGTGTCCCCTGGCCCTGCTTTTCTCCCTGTCTCTGTGTGTTTCACAAACACTTTCCTGTATATACTAGTTTTTTCCCATTCACATCTGTACAGCATTATTCTTCCTATAGCAAAAAGCATTCTCCTCACTCCACTGCTCTCTCAAGCTACTGTCTCACTGCTCTCCTGTCCTTCACAATAAAACTATGCAATTTTACTCAGTGACATTGACCACATTTGGTCAAACCCTCCTCCAGCTCCTTCATTTGGTTTTCAAGTACCATATTCTCCCAGTTTTCCTTTTACCCTTCTCCTTGATAGCTCCATTTAGAAGCAAATGGAATCTGAACTTATCCTGAACTTTCCTCTGTGAAATAGTGCTCTTCTCCATTTCAGCCAATGACAACGGCACTCGTGAAGTTACTCCGTCCAAAACTGTGGAGTGATCACTCACTTTTGCTTTCACATCCACATCTAGTTCATCAGAAAACTTCTGCTTGTCCCTTCAAACACCTCCCCACGAGCCACATCTCACCGCCTGCCTCTGCCGTCCTGACCTGAGCCGTCACCATTCACTGCCCAGGTTGCCCAGAGCCCCTGACCCATCCTCTCTGCTTTTCATTCTTCCCTTTCAAGTCCGTTCTTCACACACGGACTGAGCAGTCTGTCAAAACTGATGTCACACCTACTACTCTTTTGCAACAATCTTCCACAGTTGCTCCGACCCCTGCTGAAAGTAAAGGTCAAGGTCGTTGTACCCTGCCTTCCACCGACTCTGCCCTTTTCTACATCTCTGTCCTCTTTCCCTTCCAACCACATTTGTCCCCTTGATGCCATGAGGTCCCATCGCTGTGACATCAGCCCCTCTCTCCGGCTGTTGCCACTTTCCGGAATGTCCCCCCTCCCAGCACAGCCACAGGATTCATGTCTTTTCTTCCTGTGAGCCTGAGCTCACATCACCTCCTCAGAGACTGCCACCATCTTTATCTAAAATTTGAAGCCCTCTTTCCTGATACTTCCCATCCTACTCCTTTCTTTTCCTTTTTAATACTTCTCACCATCTGTCTCAGTGTATAATTTAATTAATTAGTTGTCTGTCTCTCCCGCTAGAATATTTTTGCTTGCTGCTGTCTCCCATACCCAGAAGAATATCTGGCTCATAGCAAGCATTTGATAAATATTTGTTGAATGCATAAGTGAATGCAAGACTTCTTCCCATTTCCCAGTTCAGTGCATCTAACACTTCTTAGGCATCCAGGCCCTGTGCTGCGTGCAGTGGAAGCCCACAGGTCAAGAAGCAGTTTCTGGCCTCTGGAACTTACTTCCTATTGACCGGATAAAGTTCTAGTCGTGACCCAAAAGTCCCACTGTCTTAGATGAGACTTACCAGTCGTTACTCCTCTTCTGTCCCCTCTCCCAGAACGTTTTAGACTCACCCACCTGTCTCTTGCTCCTGGGTCCTTTTCTGAGAACCAGCTGCAGAAAAGTGACTGCTCAACAGGACTCCCTTGGTGGGGAGCCTGGCCACTCACTTAGTCACGCAACCATCTGCTCAACCAACCTAAGTCAACACCTGCTCTGCTGGACCCTGGGGTGAATCACCAGGACCTGTGCTCTCAAGGTACACCTGAGAGGGGCTGCGGAGAAAATGCCTCCATCCCAGGAAGAATGAATGGAACAGGAGGGAAGTTGCCAGAATAGGAGCGGGATTGCGAACGTGCTGCTTGAGAACACTCCTGAGGAGAAGCCACACTGAGAAGATGGCAGAGCCAGCAAAGAACTCACTGCCCCACACCGCCCACCCAGCTCCAGAGACACGGGAACAAAGGCTAGCGGGGGCGCTGAGCGACCTGTCTGCCGGGACTGACACGTGGGAGGGGAACAGTTTGCTCAAGGCCGCCGCGTGTGAAGGGCACAGAGCTTTGGAGCAGGGAGCAGCTTGTCAGTGAGGAGCGCATGGCCGCCCTCGCGCCTGTCAGCCCAGCCCGGCTCTCTGCTCCTGCCACGGCCACGTCCGGGGGCGCTGTCACTGTTTCATTCTCTCACACAGCACGCTTGACTTCTCGTAGGTATAATGTCGTGGCGCAGGGCTGGGGAAACCGTGAGGGTTTAATTTCTCTAGCTTGATGGCTTCCTGCCACTAAAATGTCTCAACAAAAAAGGAGTTGCCTGTGGGAAGGGACAGATTTCTGGGAATGCAGGATGACAATGGCGGTCTGCCACGGAATGGACAGGAGGAGCACGCCCCGCGCGTCAGCACCCACAGATCCTGTGGGGAACAAAGAAGTGGGAAAAAATCCAGCAGTTCAAAAGGGTGGTGCCTTGGGGGCGCTGGACCCAGACACACCTGAGCGTGAGCTACGATCCTGTTGCAGGCTTTGTGACCTTAAGAAGCTATTTATACTGGCAAAATTGGTTTTATCTCTGAAAGGGACAGTCACAGCCTCCTCTTGCTCTGCCCTGAAGAAGCAGAGGGCTGAAGAAGTGCTCAGCCAGGCCTCCTCCCTTCCAGGCCTGCGTAGGCATCAACGGGAGCCCTGCAAACAATGAACTGGTCTGGGCATCACACCCGCCTCTCCCTACCCAGTCACCCATTTCATATTTCCTAAGCAGCAACATCGCTCTTGCCCTGTACTCATAAATGGCTTTTTTGTCTCCCAGACATCACTTTAAGAGCAGCATGCAGTCGTGTTGATGCTGAGTTCTTGGTGCATGGAGGGAGTGGCAGAGAGCACTGCCTTTGTTCTGAGACCTGGCAGAGGCAGTGGCCAACTTGGCATCAGGAGCTCTGCTTCTGGGTCTGCGCTGCCCCAGCTAGCTAGCTGGGAGTTGCTACAAATCTGGTTTACAGTGGGATAAGAGGGAGGTTCTGAAGCCCGCAGGCCTCACGAGTGCACGGGTGACTCATTAGACTACAGGGACTCAGCACATTAGACCTGGTTACATCCATTTTTAGCACACCAATTGTTATTTTTACATATATTTTACAATGTGTAGTAGAGGACAGGGATGGCAAACCTTTTAGAGCTTTTGGAGATAACAGACAGCTGCGTGCCAAAGGTTTGCCACCGCTGGTGTAGGAGCTCAGTACAGCTGGTCTCAACTGTCCCATGAACATTTCCAAGATGGAAGCAGTCTTCTCAGAGTTAGCTCTGGGAAGTCAGCCTGGGGAAAGTGGGTAAGATAGGCAGGAAGATCCGCACATGGGGTTGGGGCAAGGAACCACTGAGAGGTATTGCCATGATCAGAGTAAGGGGCATGAAACAGAAGTCAGAAACTCTGGGGACAGCAGTAGGACCAATGGACTTCCAAAGGTCTGGCTGTGACAGATGGTGCAGAGGAGCAGTGGACTAAAGGAGAGGGTGACAACTCGTTTCAGGCCACAGAGAGTTCACAGCGGAGTCTGGAGTGTTGGGAGAATTAGGCATTGGCATCGGCAGGAACAGCAGTCAGGATGATGACATGGTTGAAGGAGCAAGCTCAGAGAAGTTCAGAACTTGAGGTCCTCAAGCCCAGCATCCGCAATTCATTACAGAAGAGCCCGAAGTTCAAACAATGTAGCAGATCAGTCACAGGTTCCCTGAGTCACACACTGATGTTCAGTGATCTTGAGCTTTGATTTTCTCACAGAATTATGTTAGACTTTGCTTAAACTTTCTTCTTGTTAAATCGTTTAGTACAATCTGTTTTCCAGAAAGATTTTATTCCAACAGTTTTCAATCTGGTGGTTACCCAAAGATATTAACAATACACGCTGAAGTTTAAGCCTACATTTAAAGCAGTATTTGCTAATTAAATTTTTCCAGAAAACCACGCAAAAGAGCTTCTTGAAATACTAAATAACAATGCCAATTGCAAATGTTCAGTCAAATGAAAGCAGAGAATGAAGCGAGCCAAAACAGAGCAACCTCGTGGAAAACAATCTCAGGAGGAGAGAATGGAATGCTGCTGAACAGCCAAAGATGGGAAAGTCTAAAGACAGGCGACTGGATTTACAAGCTTCCAAAGAGCAAGTTCAGCGCTGAAAAGCTGAACCCCGAACTGAATGAGAGCAAGGAGGCTAACGCGCTCTGCCGGGAGAAATGTGAAGGGGAAGGAGGACGAGGCTCGGGGAGCTTCGGTGATTAGACAGCGATATCCTTGGAATATGGACGCCGAACAGGCTCACGGGGGAAGACAGACAAGTGTTGGCAGAGGCAGCAGAGACAGTGGAGGTGAGGGTCACGGGGAGTGGATCGCACTTGGAAGGGAAGAAGGGAAGATTCTCCTGTTGCTTCCTGAGAATGTGTGAGAAAAGGGTATTCTGAAATGACAGCCCCATGGAGAGAGGGGGACAGGAAGAATGTGAAACAGAGGCTGGGACTTTGGGGAAAAGGCCAAGCTGTCGGAGCATGAGTGAACGGGCCATCCTCTCTGCGTTTCCCTGATCAGATAAGAGCCTCTGCCTAACTGAATAGGCTTCTTCCACTCTACAGAGATCTACAAAACACCCCTGTTTTGCCCAGGGCCAAACAGAAATCGCTTTGTGAGCTCCTAATAGGGTAGGAAGGTCACTTAGTTTTGGTTCAAGACTCAGAACCCACACTTCACTGTACACTTGCAAATCAGCTCCTGGTTCTAGGAAGATGTACAGATCTCCTAGCACAAACGCGATCAAACGCTATCCACTTTGTGATAGAATCGCCAAATAGACGCACCCCCCCCCCAAAAAAAGGAATTTTATCCTCATGCCTGGTATTATTCACAAAAGCCAGCACAGCGGATCTTGGAGTAGCACTTCCTCAAATGATTTCCAGGAGCATCTGCCGGTTTGATGAAGATCCGATGCGGTGAAAGCACAGCCAGTAATGACTCACTGCGAACTGTCTCTTGTTTTCGCTGAGTGTTTGCTGAGTGCAGCGGCTCTTGCTGGCGCGGCTGCTCCCTGCCTGGGACCATAAGCAGGAGGCTCCAGGAGAGACGCAGCAGGAAGAGGGTCTAGTTCCTGGCATCTCTCTTGCTTCTACCTTCTGTCCTTGGCTTCCTGCTCTCCTCCTAGAGCCTAAAACCTTCACAAGGGCATGTGTGGAGAGGCAGGCAAGCCAGCGCACAGTCTGCGGCCATTTTAGTGGGGACCAGAGGGTGAAAATAATGGGGACTGAGGAGGGAGCCTGTTTTCCCTTGCGGAGCTCACCTGTGTTCAGAGACCCAGATGCTCAGGAACTGCATTCCGCACGGCACAAAAGGGAAATCAAGATACCACAGAAGAACCATTTCTTCTATGTTTTCAACTGCGTCCTTCTTCATCTTTAGTATGATTCGCGGGCCCTGGCCTCGTCCCTGCTCCGCAGAGCCACGTCCATCTTACTAGCCTGGACACCCAGGGACGCATCCTCTACCCTGGGACACACCCGCCGCCACCTCCTTTTGATCTGTATTTAGACCACATCGACTGTGGCCAAGGCCCACTGCGGTCCTCCAGCCCATCAGGCCCTGATGTGCCCTGCTCCCGGTGCCTGTCTCTCTCTACCACCTCCCACCATTTTCCCTCCTGGGCCATCAAGTCTCCACTTCTTTCCTTCCTTCTCTATTTATCTCACCTGCCATCTCTCTGCCTGCTTTTCGCCCCTCTTCCTCTCTGTGCCTTTGCTTCCCTCCGCTGATTTTTCTCTTCCTGCCCTCTCAGCCAATCAGCTACGACGTCTTCAAGCTGTTCATGAAGTCGTACCTGGAAGTGGAGCTTCCGCAGCCGCTGAGCACACACCTCTTCCTGGCCTTCAGCCAGAAGCCGGGGCTGGAGACCCCCGGGCGCCCCCAGGCTGGAGCCAGCGGCAGTGAGCCGAACGGCCCAGGTACACGGACCAGCTTTGCCAAGACGGGAGCATGTTGAGCAGCTCCAGGCCTTTGCCATGGGCACAGCCTGTGTTCCCGGAGGTCCCTCCAGGCAGAGGAAATCCTCGGTGGGGTAGCGGTGGGGACGAGGGACTGGGACTTCTTCATGGGACCTCACAGGAGCTCATGTCAAATCCTGCAGAAAGAGAAACAAAGAGGGGGTTAGCGCCTGTCACTCAAGGTCAGGGAGCGGAGGGAGGCCAAGACAGGACGCAAACTCGCCGGGGGCTGAGGGGGAGCACGTTCGTTATGTGTACAGGCTCTGGCTAACAGGACTCGCTGAGGTGGTCGCCATCTCTGAGGTCTGGGTTAGGAGAGAGAGACACAGTCAAGCCCAGCCGATGGTGAGCCCCGCTGGCCGTAACCCAGACTGCGTGGGCGGGCTGCTGCGGGCCTCTCACAGCTGGAGCGCACAGGCTGACCTTCAAGTCTGTCACTGTTGTTTCTCCCCAGATTCTGATGCACCGAATGCTGATAATGCTGCCAAAGCCGATGAGGCCTGCGCTCCCGAGACTGGTGAGTGTGTGTAGGGTAAGGCGTGGGGAAGGAGCAGGGGACCCCCAGCTGGTGAAGAAGTGGGGTACCTAGCTAGCAGTGTTCCCTCCCTATAACTGTGTGCCCTGAGTAGGTCTTGTCCCGCTGTGGGCTCCAGAACCTCCCTCTGTGGGGCCCCCAGAACTCGAGCCTCCGCAGACCCGGAGGCCAAGACAATGGTTCTGGCTGCTCTTGCCTTGGAAGAAAGCCTTCCCGTGTGTGTGTGTGTGTGTGTGTGTGTGTGTGTGTGTGTGTGTGTGCGCGCGCGCACGCGTGTGTGCAGGCATGCACATGCATGCATGCATATGGGTGCATGATGTATGAGCATGCATGCATGTGTGTGCGTGCGCATGTATGAATATTGCAAAGGGTGTTCCTAGGGCAAAGGTATAAATTTCCTGCTCACTCTTAAACCTGAGATGTTCAGGAGAGAGCCCAGTGATGAGGAACGTGGACTCTACCGCAGTCTGCCTGGACTTGGTAGCCAGCTCCTAGTGCCTGGAGCTATGATTGTGGGCATCTGATCATCACTGTCTCAGTGTCCCTTTGTAAAGTGAGATGTTAATGCTGAACGTTGGATTTGTGTCCCCGGGTGACAAAGAACGGAACCGTGGATGAAAGAGTTCAAAAGGAGGCAAATTTATTTAAAAGGTACTAAGGCAAGAGAGGAAAAGATGTAAAAGCAAGGAGGTGAGGCGCCCACTAGCCAGGAGTTCTGACAGGAGACCAGCAAGGTCCTCTGTCTGGGCCTTGAAGGGGTCCATAAAGGAGCTCAGGCCACTGTGTGAGCAAGGTCATCTCCACCCTCTGGGATGCTGTGTACTTTCCAGCGTCCAGTCCGTGTAGCATTCACACACTGAGCATGCAGGGCCATGTACTCTGAGCCAATGGCTGGTCTCGTGATGCCCTGGGAAGGTTCCAAATACCCGAGGTACACCTGGCACGTGTTTTGGCAAGATCTGTCTGGAGGGTTGTGACTCAGCAGACTCCATTTTGGACTTTGCAACTCCATTTTGGGGCTGCTGTCCTTACTGCCTCATAAGTTCCATCTCACTAATTCCTAATAGCTGTCTTTATGAGTCAAAGACTTCAGTGAGTGATGCAGGCAGTGCCTGGCACATTGTAAATGTTCGATAACATGTGCAGTTATTACTCAGGCCCTTCGCAAAGTACGCTCTGTTCTTAAATTGTGTCCCACATTCTCCCTCGGTCCATACCCTCAGACTCTCAGGACCTCCTCTTCCCATGAGAGATCTCCGAGGGAACTCCATCTCCTGGTTGCTTCTGGATTTAAATACAAAGACTCAGAGCTAAAACTTGTTTATCACATATTATCATTTTGTTAGAAATACAAATACATGAAAGTGAACTCCAGTGCTTGGGATATGCCCAGGAGATAAATAAGATGGTTTTATTATATTCTCAAATATGTATAAGAAAAGAAAAATTAAAATATATATATTTATATATAGCTGGAGAAGAAAGGGAACTAATTGTGACAGAGGAGGATAGGTTCTTCACATGAACTCTAGATGTAGTTCTAATCTTTTTCCAGTTATGGCCAAA
This sequence comes from Petromus typicus, assembly GCA_004026965.1. NCBI lineage: Eukaryota > Metazoa > Chordata > Mammalia > Rodentia > Petromuridae > Petromus > Petromus typicus. The sequence goes on from PVIR01015370.1 coordinate 18,952, forward strand.
AAGGAAGCCAGAAGGATCAGAGTGTCTTCAGTGCTCAACTGAAGTCCCAGTGATTTTCTTTAAAAGAAATTACTACGGGGCCGGGGATTTAGCTCAGTGATTCCAGCACCTGTCCTGCAAGTGCCAGGACTGGGGTTCAGTCCCTGGTTAACCACATACAATACTGGGTGTGGAGACTCACGTCCAGCAGCAATCAGCACCATATACCACAGTGCCGGGCGTGGTGGCTCACGCCTGTAATCCCAGCACTCGGGAGGCAGAGGCAGGAGGATTGCTGTGATGTGAGTTGGAGACTGAGCTCAAGCCCAGCCTGAACCACAAAGCGAGACCCTGTCTCAAAAAGAAAGAAAGAAATTACTACGGATGAAGAGCGGAGCCCTGCCAAGCAGCCTGCCCCCCACAAATGTGTGGGCCTATCCCCACGCCCCAGACATCGCTCAGTCCTTGGAGAGACAGCGAAGGCATAAGTCTTGCATCTTATATGGGAGAGAAGAGGTGCATTCTGGGATGGATCATCCTCTGGAAGAAGGAAGGAGGAAAACTGGAAGCTTTGAGATTCTGAAGTCCAAACAAGAAAAATCAGTGGGAAAAATCATCTTACCCCAAGTTCTTCACCCAGTAACTTTCTCAGTCCAAGCATCTGGAAACTTGGGACAAGTTATATTTCTTGAATTTCCAGTTGTCTGATCAGAGTCTATTTTAATGGCTAAAGATTCTGAGATACACAGAGGAATTTACTAAGGATTAGCCATTCTGTGATATTTGAGGAAAGAGGGTCAATGGCAGAACAGAATTTTTCCGATTTGTGGGACTATTAAGCTTGTTTGCAGTAACTTTATCATTCAGAGTATAAAAGAGGAACTTCCAGAGATCTCATCCCAGAGGAATGACTCATGACACAACATTTTCCTTGTTTATAGGGAAAAATTCATCCCCCATCATCCAATCCAAAATAATAATTATCTGATTCTAGGCCCAGAGAGATATACAATATTCTTATACCTTTACATGAGATTTAAAGGGAAAGACCTTTTTCCTGTGAGGACCCCTTCTGTGGATGTCTTAATTAGACGCTTCTGTTGAGCAGAGAGAAGGTTTAGGACCAAGCAGATGCCACAGAGGCCTCTGCCAACAGAAAAGAGCCAAGTCCAGGAGTCACCGGAGATCAGGCCATCTGCTGAAAACCCCACCTTCTCCTGTGGCCTCAGCAGGAGCCAGGAGAGAAGGCAAGAGTGTCACTTGCTGTGACCTATCTGCACCCGTCAGCTTGGTCTCTATGCTGGGATCTGGAATGACCCACTTCTCTGCATTCCCAGAGTCAGCGAGCACCTGTTTATATTGCTAAGGTAGCGGACGACATGGGCATCTGGACATTGGCTCAGAGCCCGGAGCAGTGTGCCATTAGCCCAGTGTCCATTCGGGCAGCCCCAGAACTAAGTGAGTGGGGAAGGAAGAAGGTCAGCAGCCAGATTTTTATTTGATTTCTTAAGCTGTTAAGATGTTTCAGCAATTTAGAATAGTGGCGACTCAAGGAAAGTCCTGGGGGTTTTTTTTCCCCCAATTATAAAAATCATATACTCACATAGCAGAAAATTTGAAGAGTTTGTAAAAAAGGAAATGACAAAGTCGGCACTTGCCTGGGGTTGTGAGCAGGACAGGGGGAACAGGCAAAACATGGGGTCACCTGAGTCACCTTAGGACGCCGAGACTTCAGGCATGGACCAGCCGGTGTGCATTTGCCTAAACCTGTAGAATATGCAGGGCCAAAGTGAGCCCAGGGACAACTCTGGATTTCAGGAGAAAATGATACACCGAAACAAGTTCAAAGCTTCACGTGTGCCACACTGTACAGGGACGTGAGGCGACTGAGGTCGGGAGCATGCCAAACCTCTCTGTACCTTCATGTAGTCTCAGTGTGAATCTAAAATTGCTCTTGAAAAAAACTGTCTTGTTAGGGCCAGAGAGTTAGTTCAATGGTTCCAGCACCTGCCTGTAAGTGCTAGGTCCTGAGTTCGATCCCTGGTAACCACATATAACAATGCCAAGCATGGTGACTCTCACCCACCAGCAATCGGTACCACATACCACAATGCTGAGTGTTATGGCTGATGCCTGTAATCCTAGCACTCGGGAGGCAGAGGCAGGAGGAGCGCTGAGTTCGAGGCTGAGGTCAGGACCAGCCTGAAGTACAGAGCAAGACGTCTCAAAAAACTAAAATTAAAAAAAAAATTTTAAAGAAATAACCAAAATACCCACAATCCCACTGGTGCAGACTGGTATGTGTGTATAGTCTCCTTGTAAAATTTTTTCCATAAATATTCTCACAGAATTAGGATTAGATTGTATATAAAATTCTGAATCCAGCTTCGTTTTTTACTTTTTTCATATAATAGCATATTCAGAATAATTCCTATCAAGACTCGGGAGTTCATATCAGTTTTAAAGCAGTCCCCCCCCCCGTTTTTTTTTTTTGAGACAGGGTCTCGCTTTGTAGTTCAGGCTGGCCCTGAGCTCAGCCTCAAACTCACACCACAGCAATCCTCCTGCCTCTGCCTCCCGAGTGCTGGGATTACAGGCGTGAGTCACCACACCTGGCACTGTGGTATGTGGTGCTGGTTGCTGCTAGGTGTGAGTCCCTATGCCCAGTATTGTATGTGGTACCGGGGGATCGAACCCGGGTCCTTGCGCTTGCAAGACAGGCGCTGGAACCACTGAGCTAAATCCCCGGCCCGGGATGGTCTTTGTTTTGAGTCATTCTAACTGGTGTGGGGTGGAATCTCCCCATGGATTTAGTTTACATTTCCCTAATGACTGATAATTATGAGTATCTTTTCATTACTTAATTGCCATCTGTGTATCTTCATTATCGAAGTTTTCAAACATTTTATTCATTTTAAAATTGGATTGTTTTACTTTTTCACTGTTTTAACAGTGCCTTATGTGTAATGATTTCAGGCCTTCACAGATATGTGATTGGCACCAGTGTCTTTTAAAGAAAAAAGTCTTAGTTTTTATGAAGTCCAGGTTATGATGTTTTCTTTTTATGGACTAAAGTTCTGGTATCATATCTTAGAAATATTTGCTGAACTGAAGATCAAAGAGTGCTGACATCTTAACATATTGAGTCTTCTTTTTTTCCATTTTGGCCTTTTTTTTTCTTTAATAAGCTTATTGGTATATTTTAGGAATGCATTAGGATCACATTCCTCATTGAGAAATTGTACCTGTACATGATATATCTTCATTTTTATTTTTTCCCATTCCCTTGCCCTCCCTATAACCCCCACACTCTTATATACATAATTTTTTATTTTGTTTTTACCTTTTTACCATCAAATTTGTTCTTTCCCTTCTTATATTGTCTTCTAATACTCAGAGTATATCTCCTTATTTAGTAAGGTCTCATTTAATTTCTTTTTAGATATTGTTGGGTTCGTTATAGTTTGTAGTTTATATACTATGGGTTATATTTATTGCTAAAACTGTGTTAAGAACTTCTGTATCTGTGTTCATAAGGAATATCGACGTTGTGTTCTTTTTTTTTTATAATGTCTTTGATTTTAGCTTTAGATTAAACATAAAATGGGGGCCAGGGTTATAGCTTAGTGGTTCCAGCGCCTGTCTTGCGAGCGCAAGGGCCCAGGTTCGATCCCCGGTAACTACATACAGTACTGGGCGTGGAGACTCACCCCAACAGCAATCAGTACCACATACGACAGTGCCGGGCGTGATGGCTCATACCTGTAATCCCAGCACTCGGGAGGCAGAGGCAGGAGGATTGCTGTGATGTGAGTTTGAGGCTGAGCTCAAGGCCAGCCTGAACCACAAAGTGAGACTTTGTCTCAAAAAAAAAAAAAGTGGATTGGGTATAATTCTCTCCTGAATTTTCTGGAAAATTTTCCATTATGCCTTCCTTCAGTGTTGTGTACTGAATTATTTTTGTTATTTTATATTCCTTACAAATACTCTTAAGCTTTGCTTTTGAATACAGTTAAGTTACTTAGAAATAGTTTGATTTTTTGGACTCCTCTTTCAATGGGAAAAACCAGAGAACCATTTACTCCAGAGCTAATTTTGTCTCAGTAATGAGGCAAAATTCTGGTGAATACTGGACTGATGATTTGTAAATTACAGGGTTCTCTACCCGGTGGGTGGGAAGGGACCCCGGAGGTTGTTCTCTCACTGCCTCCAGTGGTTTCCTCACACGACAGCGCTAGTTCTGCGGCCAGTCTCCAGCTCCATCTCAGCTCAGAGACAGCCGGCCTCTGCCTGGAGAGCAGCCTCACCACTTCCCAGACCATAGATGGAGCAAATAGAGGGTCATTGTATTTGTCCCCCATCCTCTCAGAAGCCAGCTGTTCGTTGCTGCTTGCTATTTAATGACCTAGGCACCACTGATTCATATTTTCTGTCCAGTTTTTTGTTGTATCTGGTGTATGGACACATCTGCTCCCTATAATTCCATGTCAATCAAAGAAGTCACTGCTACTGTTTCAATGGATTAGTAATAGGTGACATAGCAATAACTTGGGGTTTAGGGCACTGCCTAGTGCAAAAGGCTTCTCTGATTTGTCATCTGTGTTATTGTTATATTTTCCATAACTTTTCCTTTTGTGGTGATTTTCACACTTCTGTTGCATAGGTAATTTCTTTACGATTCTCCTCTTTCTCATTATCTCCATCTTTACCTCCTCCAGTTGTATTTGCATCTCTACATATTCACTCCTGTGGCTTCCTGATCCTTTTAATGGAGCTGATAGTTTCTTGTGCCCACGCCGGGTCCGTCCAGTAGGAAATTACTTTGGACCACGTGTTCCTCAGAGATTTTGGGGTGACAGTTCCTTTCCTTTCCCGTGTTGGTGTCTCTGTGGGGGCCGTCTGAAACGCAAAGTGCATCAGGGACCTTTGTCTCGCATGCTGTCCACGTGGGCGATGGCTGACCGCCTTCAGACCCGCGGGACATGGGAGGTTTGCCTCTAGCACCATGCTGCTGGCCTGAGATGACCATTTATCTATTGCTCAGCTCCGAGGCTTCTTAGTCAGCAGTAATGGCTGGCGCCGTGCCCCAGCTGCCCGCTCGATGCTCTCAGCACCTCACCCCTGGGTGCTGCACCGTTTCCCGCTGCCCATCGTCTGTGTCTCCCCTGTCAGTTGCTTTCTGTGAGTTGTACTCCTCTAGTGGGCTTGGGGAAATTAGTTCATTGTCATCCTCCATTTTCTCTGTTGAATACTCACTTATTTGTTTTTAAATGTACTTGGGAATATAATCATGAGAGAGTGTGTATACTGCTAAATGGTCCTCAGTCATTACACCGTTTTGAAATCCTAAGACTCCCTTCCCCGCCCCAGTACCGGGATCAAACTCAGGACCTTAGGTTTGCAAAGCAGGTGCAGCACCACTGGACTCTGTCCCTGGTCCTGTCATTTGAAACTCCAGTGAGAATTGCTTCTCTGAGTTGGTTTCCAAAAAAGTAGGCTGAATGACATTTACCTGCTGAATACTGTATTACCAAAAGTTACGAATATCTTTTCTGAAAATTCACAGAATAGATTACTTTCCTGTGAGGTCGTGTGTGTGTGTGTGTGTGTGTGTGTGGTACTGGGGAGTGGATTCAGGGACTTCACATTGAGCGGTAGCCCCAGCCATTTTTCATTTTTGTTTTTGCTGAGTTGCTCAGGCTCAGCTGGAGGTCCTCGCCTCAGCCTCTCAGAGAACTAGGATTACATGCGTGCACCACCATTTCCAGCAGGGAATAGGCTTTTTCAAGGGTAAGAATGAGGTCTTATCAGAGAATATAAAAGTAGAATTTTCAGGCCACTGATTTAATCGTACCTATGTAACTCAAGCTTCTGAAGATAATCAATTTAAAGTCTTGCATCTATCGGGAAGAGGACGGACAGGGGCTGGGTAATAGTCACCAAACACCAAGTGTCCTTGAACACTTTCCTTTTCCCACCATAGAATCAAAGATGGCTGAGAACCAAATGCCAGCTAGATGCCAAGTGGCTCCAGCCCTTGTGGGAAGCCCTGCAGCCGAGTCTCCCAGCTCAGAGTCCCCTGTTGTGTTCCTGAAGGATGTCGTGTGCTACCTGTCCCTGCTGGAGACCGGAAGACCTCAGGATAAGCTGGAATGTAAGTGCTCATCCTGTCGAGAGCTTGGGCCTTTTGCTAGAGGAGAAACTGGGTCCTTTGCATGCTAAACATTGATCTGGGGTCGTAGTATGAGTCCTGCCTCTTTGGGGACGGTTTCTCAGTCCTCTCACCAGCAGTGATCATTACCCAGAATCCTCCCTAGGACACAGTATTGGTTGTATATAGGGTAGAAGGGGCATCTGAGAACATGGCAGAGAGAACTAGAATTTGGAAAGAGAAGATGTTCTGTCAAGGGATCGAGATTCCTCTGCCTGCCAGGCTGGACTTCCAGAGAGCCACAAATCAAAAAGCTGCTCTTCCTCTCAACAGACTTCCAAAGCTCTTCATCACTGGACCACTTCCTCTGTGAAGGCCTTTTCCTTCAAATCTCTCAGTAATCTTCCTTGGGAAGGTTGTTTCCATTTCTCCATTCACCCAAATCTCCCAGGTCTTTGGTCTCCAGACCGAGGGGGCCAGTTCATTAGAGCTGAGCTGGGTTTCATGGTGCTATGAAGTTAGTTCCCTAAATATCCTCAGGAGAGAGTAGTAGCCGCTGGCTTAGCTGTGGTCTGGAAGTAGATTCAACCCAACAATGGTTTCACCAGCTCTGGGTTCTTACAAACACACTTTTCAGAACAGCAAATGATAGGACGAGTGGTTAAAAATATGTATTGTCTTTCCTGCTCCTGGGAACTTGAGGAGATAGAAAAAAAAATGCTATAGTGGAAGTCAAACTTCCAGTTAATAATAAGACTAGTCAATAAAAATTAAAGATTAGCAAGGGAAGGCCACCAAAAGTTAACTCTGCCAACACCAAAATGAAACAGTTTGTTCCTTAGCTGAGCTTAACATCTCCCCCACAGTTCTGAGGTTTTAACAATCGCAAGTTCGAAGTGCTAATAATATAAGAAATTTCTGCTTTCTCTGGGCTAGTGAAATGTCACATTATTTCCAACCCGAGTAGCTGCAGTAAGTCTTAGGTTTTATATTTGTTAATAACTGTCAAAGATAACGTGCCAGGTTCTTCGTACCAGTGACTGTCAGACTGAGTCTTGAAACAGCAGTGAAAAGAAATTGTCAGTTACTATTGTAAAGCCAGCTGTTCAGCACACATCTGCACATCACTCAGAAAGCTGAGACAGGAGGATTTCTGTAAATCTGAGGTCAGCCTGGGCTACATAGAGAGTCCAAGGCCAGCCTGAACTACATAGCATGACCTTGTCTCAGAAAAGAAAAAAACAAATTTTTCTTGAATAAATTGTCAAAGGCAGATAAAAGCAGAGATTACAGTGAACATTTGTGTACATATTATCCAACTTCAATGATTATCAAGCCTTGTTTTATTTCTTTTTTTTTAATTGAAATCTTTATTGGTACGTTACATATACACATCATGATTGCACTCAACAATGAGAATTGTACCAGTATATGACACAACTTAATTCTCATTTTTTCCCATAGCCCTCCCACCCCCTATATACATAAACTTTGTTTCCTTTCTTTTTTGTTATAATCTCAATACTTTTCCCCCTTCACCTTATTTCACTTTGAGTATTTTCTATTTCACAATATATAACATACAATTCTAGAACTCATTTACTAGCCTTGTTTTATTTCTACCATCTACTTATTCTGTCTTCCTCAGATTATTTTGAAGTAAACTCTAGGCATCAAGTAATATCATCTGTAAATATTTTAGTATGTACTTTTAAAATCCCAGATTCTCCATTAAATAAAGCCACAATACTATTTAAAAAGCATTCCTTACTATAGTCAAATATTCAGCCTGTATTCTTATTTTCCCAATTATCTTATATGCATTTTAATGTTTGAATTAGGATTTAAGTAAGCTACTGCATCTCTAGAGCTTTTAGTTTCTTCTCTATCTTCAGCTAAATTTTTTCCTTGTAACATTTGGTTGGGACAACTTAGTCGTTTATTCTGTCATCTTCACTTTGCTTTGCTTTTTATTTATTCACATCAATTCAACTGCTTTTTTAATTTTAATGACTGAAAACAACTTAAGCTTTTCTTTTTAAAACTAAGCCTGGTCAGTTTTAGAGGCAATAATCCGCGATCTTCTTTACTGTCAACGCAACGATAACTAACGTATCACTGAACACCTTGTGTTTGCTAAACACTTCACACTCACTTTGTTCTTTTACCCTGGCCACACCCTGGAAGGGTGACACTTTTCTCCTTTTACACGAGGGGAAAGGGCTTGCCAGGGCACAGCTCCAGGAGCCCCGCTCTTCCTGGTTCTACTGTTCCTGCACCATTAGGCCAGAGAGGGAGGTCAGGTTAGAGCTGCACAAGGCAGCGGGGGCTCTGTCCTTGTGCCAGCCTCCAAGTGTCCAGAGAGTGAGCCGAGGGTGCTGTCTGCTGCCTGCCCCGGGCCAGGACACTCTGAGGGTCACAGAGAATCAGAAGTCTGTGTCTACAGAAGTTAGGGCTCCCATCAGGCACCTATCACCGAAAAAAATGCAAGACGCAGGGACATTAGTACCTCTAGAAGGAAACGATGGCACTGGTGTGACCAGGTGAGCTTGTGCTGAGACCCAGCGGTGTCCGACCGAGATCCACAGGGAAGCACGGAGATGAAGGCAGAAGAATGGAGACTGAAACAGAGTCTCCGGGTCCTGTAAGAGAATGTTTCATCATCAGTCCAAAGTCTCTGCCAGATCTTCCTTGGCTACATCTACAGCACCTCCCTGCAGCTAGGACGCGAGTGAAGACGTCTCTGGCCGACATACGGACACTTCAGGAAGAGTGCTATGCCAGTGGTGCATCCCTAACCTGGAAATCAAAAATCTAAAATGCTCCAAAATCTGAAACATTTGCACTTTGATATGATGTCACACGTGGAAAATTCCATTCCTGACCCCAGGAGACAGATCATATACAAAGTGCAAATGCACTAGAAGCGTTATATAAGTTACTGTGAGGGTATGTGTCTAAAATGCATGTGAAACGCTAATGGATTTCTTGCTTAAGATTTTGATCCTGTCCCTCAATAGCTCATCATATATGTGCAAATACTCTATTTTTAAAATCCAAAACACTGCAGGCGCCTAGCTTTTTCAATAAGGGATACTCAACCTATAACAATTTCTGTAGTAGTAACTAACTCCTAGAATTACTGAGGATTAAGAAATAATGATAAAGTGCATAGGATGGTACCTGGCACGCAAGAAAAGCTATATGTACATATTCACTGATAAACGTAAATACAAATAAACACATCTGTTGAGTGCTGTCTGTACTATAAGCACTTCCAGTTTGGGGAACAAGCAGCATATTCTCCTTCATAATAACCTTAGGAGAAAAAAAGTGACTTAACCCCACTTCACAGATAAACAGAGCCTGAGAGATAACTTGATTCACTGCCGCAGGGGACGAGCCACCACGGTGTGAATCCGCCTAACTCCGTGTTCTCTGCATGTGCGATGACAGCCCAGTGCCTCCACCCGCCCCCAGCTGGGGAAGTTCTTTGGGTAGTGTGCAAGGATGTCAGAAATCACTCTGAGACTCAGGGCTCCTGCCCGGATGGCTTGCTTCTCCTTTCTTTTCTGCCCCTCTGAGGGAGGAAGTCGGACTCTGCACCTTGGAGGAGGCAGAGCTGGCTGCAGCAGCCTTCACCCCAGTGAGGCCCAGAACTGACCCGAAACTGCAGGGTTAGTGCTGCAAAGCCTGGGCCACCCGGGGCTGCTGGAGGACGCCCCGAGCCTGACCTCTGTGTTTCTTGCAGTCATGTTTCGGCTCTACGATTCGGATGAGAATGGACTCCTGGACCAAGCGGTAAGCTCTGGTTATCCAGTTACCCCTCCCGGGTCCGAGAGAGGCTGGGGGTAGAAAAGAACCTGAGAATTCTCAGCTCCATCTCTGGGATTTCAGTGCAGGAATCTGAGCAGAGACCTTCACCTCTTTCCAAAGAGCCAGCCTTGCAGAGCACGAGCCATGGTCACTCTGAGCCACTCGACGAGCCATGGTCGTCCTCCTTCTAGAAGCCTGGTATTATACTCTCAGAATAAGGAAAAGTGCTCATTGTTCCTCTGATTTAACTTCCCCCTTCACAAACTTCCACTGAATTTTCTTGTCAGACCCGAAGAGTAAGAGGAAGGTATGTAGGGAGCTAATAAGATCGGGACAAGAAGGGCTGTCCCTCCTGTGGCTTTGCCAAGGCTGGTGGCATCCTCTCCTTCCCAGGGCACAAGCCTAGGAGGCTGGGTCTGTCTGCTCTGACCACGTGCTCCCAAACCCACTGCACCTGGGAAACCTGAAACTCTCTCACCCCTGTGGAGGAGGCAGAGACTGATCAGGGACCCGAGAGTGAGTGGAAGAATAGCAAAGGAATCAGGCAGAGGGAGGGGGCCATAAAGTCAGATGAGCCTCTGGCCATGACTGGTAAGAGAAGGCTGTGAGGCTAAAGGGGTGAGACTGAGTCAGACCAGAGGGAGCGAGGGAGGGATAGACGGAGGAAGAGATGAAGGAAGAAAGGAAGGAAGGAAAGAAAAAGGAAGGAAGGAAGGAAGGAAGAAAGAAAGGAGGAAGGAAGGAGAGAGGAATTCCACCAGATCAACTGAGTTGTACCAGCTCCCGTCGAGTACAGCTTCTGGGTATCTCTTACCACACTGCAGTGCTGCAGGTTTAAGGCAGGGGGAGAATCTCCAACCCTCAGCATCTGATCAGCACTTGTTTCCTGAAGGCCTGCTGCATAGTCAGGTGCTAAGGGCTGAGGCTGCCTCACGGTAGCCAGATGACAGAATTCCCTTCTCTGCATGGCTTCTATTCTAGTCCAAGCATCAACACTAAGCAGCACAGCAGAGTGTGAGTTACCAGAGATGTACACCGAGAAGGGCAGTGGAGGGTAAGGAGGTGTGGACTCATCTTTCTCGAGGGCCGCCCAGGGAGGCGACCCTTGAGAGGGGACATCTGAACGGAGATTTGAAAGAGATAAGGAATAAGTCAAGGGGCAAAGGAAGTATTGAGTGCAAAGGTCCTGGGGTGCTTGGATGTCAGAGGGTTAAATGGGGGTGTCATTGGAGCAAACCTGGAGGCCAGGTGAGGCCAGAGTGAGGAAGTGAGAGGAGACGAGATCAGAGAAGTCAAGGGTGGGGAGTGGGGTGGGTGGGGTATTGCCAAACATCTTAAGCCCTGTGGTGATTGAAAAGATTTCTCTCTCTATGGAGAAATGGAGAAGCATAAAGCGTTGAGCAGAAGTGACAGGACTGACGTACGTCTTGGGCTCCCTGTGGCCACCAGGTTGAATGCAGACTGTCAGGGTGCAGGGAAGGACACCCATTAGGACTTGCTGACGCACTCCAGGCTCAAGGCTCGGTATGTCAGGAGCCTCGCACAGCATGAGGGCGTGGAAGGAGGGAAGAAGTGGTTATGGTGCAGATGGACTTTAAAGGCAACGCTGGTGAGCTGGACCAAGTCTTCAGAGGACTGTCAGTGGTGCTTCACCCCTGGCATCCCTGGACATTGGGCTCCTTCTTTTTGCACAGCCAGTGATGGAGCAGCCACCTCTGAGCTTAAGGCAGCCATTCTATCCAGAGCTGGGGATGATGGTTGGGGCTCCATTGCTGCACACAAAACATGGGTCTGTCTGCCAGGGCAGTTTTCAACAGTAAACCTGCTGCTCCCTCTCTCCCTCCAACCCAGCACAGAGGTCAAAATAGGCTGACCCCAAAGTACTTTGTTTTCTCACCCCTCAGCTTCTTCTGAAACTGGTAGCTGATCTAACAAGTGGAATACCACAGGTCTTTGAGTATTTAAAGACATTATATTTCCCTGAAGTTTTCACCAAGTTAGAATTTCCCTTTTCCTACACTGTTTTTCATGCAACAGTTTTAAATATCCCCTCCAGACAAGCTCTCATTTGTCAAAATCATTCTTAAAATGCAGCAGAGTCAGAACCTTCCTTCCCCCTCCGTGACTCTGTGTCCAAGTGTGACTTGCCCAAGGCCGACACGTTCTGCCTAGAACCTGTCCGCTCTGCTTCTGTTTACACAGCCCTTGCCTGAGGCTAACTCTTGGTCTCTGACTCCCATTCCTCACTGAATCCTGGGCCTACACTCTTGTGAATCCACAGAGCAGCCTTCACTGAAACTTCCGCCAAACCCTGACTTCACTTTTCTGACCTCTTCCTGGTCTCAATCTGATGTCGCATCTTATTTTTTTGGTGTGGACTCTTATTTTAAGTGCAGTGCAATTTTGTAACTCTCTTTTGGGTCTCAGCTTTCTTCTTGGTGAACGTAATGCTTTTCAAACTTGCTTCGGGCCATTCATAGAAATTTTAGACCTTGGCCACATGCAAGATGCTGACTTTGATGCTAACTAATCCTTGGTCCGGTGTATTCCATGGGACTTTCTGTGCAGTCACTCATAATGCCCAACAAATCTGTGAGATCAGGCAGAACCTGGTGTTGGTAATGAAAAGCTCACTTGTCAGCCAAACATATCCCTCATGCATGTCCTATTTCCTGTTCCTCGAGTCCAAGCTCAGGGCTGAGTCATGGTGCAGAGGGAAGAGGAGCTACGAAAAGGAAGCACAGCATTATGCCTGAGCTAGGACCCACACAATAACCCAGTGAAACCAAGACATATAGATGGAAGTTGAGTTGCTAAAGCTGTTGGGATGAGAAGTAATAAGAAAAGGGAGAAAGACCACCTTAGCTTGTCAATATCTGTGGGAGCTCTGATAAAAGAGAAAAGAGGACATTCTACAGTCTCCGAGTTAAAGGACAGAATGCAGGAGAGGAAGCTAGGCCAGGAGAGACCAGAAGAGGTCGCTGTATAGAGAGCTTTTTGAGTACACCTGATTCCCACTCTGTGCTTCTTTTGGACACCTCCTGTCTGCTGGGCTCTTCAGCTAAGCACATACAAGCAGGGAGCTGCTCGTGAAACACCAGCTCCATCTCCTGCTCTGCCTTGACCATCTTCCACTGGATTTGATGTAGAGTTTTGCTCTTGGTCACACACCTCTGCCTGGCTCTCCTTCATATTTCCCCTCTTGCTATTTTATAGGAGATGGATCGTATCGTCAACCAAATGCTGCATATCGCCCAGTACCTGGAGTGGGATCCCACAGAGCTAAGACCTGTGAGTTTCTGTAGAGTCACTTCGGCGCGACCATCTGAGATGGTCCCGGACTCATCTTGTTACCCCCAGCTTCTTTGAGGTCCTCCCCTTTCAACTCCCACGGTCTGATAGGAAAAATGTAGGCAATGCCAGTGAACAGCACAGAAATAACAGAAATCTAATTCCCTTTAACTGTTCCATCAGGGATAAACTTTTGTAGCAGAAATTCATAGAGCAAAGTATTCAGAGCCAGAAATGATTTTAGAGCTATTTTAATCACCAGGTGATATGAGGGACAATAATTCCACATTGGGACTCCAATATATCAGGTATAATATTAGATACTTTATATACATAACCTCTAGTACTTATTACAGTACTGCAAACAGCAAAGGCATTCTTGCTTTTCCAGATGAACAACCCAGAACCCAGAGAGCTGGGTAATGTACACAAGGCCACAAAGCCAAGCCAGAGCTGAGTTGGCCTGAGAGCCCCAGACTCCTCGCTTCTAGTCAGGTCCCTCACGTTCTAAATAAGGGAGCAAAAGGCAAAAGCAAACCTGAGCAGTGTAGCACTAACGATCAAGCAGAGACTTGAAGGGAGGTAGAAAGGTCAAGGATGGAAAACTGGACAAGTGCCTCTTCAATCCCACAGATACTGAAGGAGATGTTACAAGGGATGGACTACGACCGGGATGGCTTTGTGTCCCTACAGGAATGGGTCCACGGAGGAATGACCACCATTCCACTGCTGGTCCTCCTGGGGATGGACGAAACTGTAAGTCAAGAAGCCTTGGAAGGTGTTTGGCCTGTTTCTGAAGAGTTCATGAGAAGAGGGTTTCCTTTCTTTTGCTTTTTTTGAGACAGGGACTCACTTTGTAGTTCAGGCTGGCCCTGACTACACCGTGTAGCCCAGGTGAGCCTCGAACTCACAGCAATCCTCCTGCCTCCGCCTCCTGAGTGTTGGGATTGCAGGCATGAGTCACCACGCCTGGCATTGTGGTATGTGGTACTGACTGCTGATGGGCGTGAGTCACCACACCCGCCATCATGGTACGTGATTACCAGGCATCAAACTTGGGACCTTGGGCTTGCAAAGCAGGTACCAGAACCACTGAGCTAAATCCCCATCTGGGTATCCTGTTCTTGAGAATAAAGATCCATGGTTGGGTAGGACTTGACTGATAAAAGATGGCAGAAGAAAGAACTTGTAGCAGGGGAACAACTTATAACTGAGAGAAAAACTAAGCAAAGACAAGTCCAGGGAAATACCTAGTTAGAAGAGAGTCAGGGGTATATATGAAGGTTGAAGCTGAAATCACTGGTTATATATATATGCCTGCCAGTTACTGGATTTCCTTCTTACTTACCAAGTGAACTAATTTCTACTCATGAGATCGGAAGAGGACAATTCATAGACGTATAAATGGTGACATTAAGCCTTTACTACGAATATCTCAGTGGTTATGTGACAACACTTCTTTGAGAGAGAAACAAAACCAAAGTAAGGGTTGGACTAGCCCCTAGTTCCTCTCATGGTCCTCGTCTCCTTCCAACAGTTCTGAAATTCAGGGTTAAATCCAAGCCCTTGCTCTGCAAACTCACAGTCTAAGAATCCTACCATCATCTCCGAGCATGTCAAGCTTTTCCCAGGTGCTTCATGGAGATCAAAGACCCATACACCTCCCTCCTTACTCCGTGGAACTTTCTGGGAGGTTTTAGCTGGAAATATCTTTCGGAATCCCTAGGACAGAACCCTGTACCCTACAATCAGAGGGCCAAAGAGGAAAAAGGATTTGCCCGAAGCCACACACAGGATCGTGAGCCACATCTGCTAACAGTGTTCCCCTCGTTTAGTGAAAGGGCCAGCCAGAAGTAGGCAAACAAAGGAGTAAAACAGACTTCTAGGAAAAAGGCTAACACAGGGTGATGGATCAAAACAAAGTATCTCTCCCAAATGCCAAATCACCCCCATAGAAAACTGTAGTTTACATCATAAAAGTGGAAAAAAAATAAATGGAAATTTAGTTTTTATTATTCAGATAGTATATGCATCTATTTTTAAATAGGTCTGAATAAATTTTCAGCATATAATATTTGGGGTTTTAGAGAAAGCCTCCATCCATATCATATTGCTTGTTTGGTTTTTTCAAAACCCGCAGGTGGACACTGAGAAATCAGTGAATCTCTAAATGGGATCTATGCAAACCAATCTTTCTGGCAAAATTGTGGCCGCGGCATAAAACATTGTGTATGAGAGAGTAAGGAAGGTCCCTTCCACGGTGCAACCTACTCTGCGTAGAAACGAAAGCGCCACATGATGGAGCTATAACCCAAGCAGAATAGCTCTGTCGCCCTTCCTGGTCCGTTTGCTTCTGGTAGCTGTGAGAACAGTAAGAAAAAGGAAAGCTAGCTAATGGCCTGAGCTAATAGAAGTGTCCGTTAAAGTGATAGTCCTTTGAGCTACATGAGCAGCCATTCTGTCCATGAAGGAAGCCCCTGCTCCGAGAGGCGCCCCTGTGTGACCACTGGACATCCCCGCTCTTCTTATGGACTCAGACTAGTTATGTAACTTCTCTGAGCCTCACCTGCAGACTGGGAGTGATTCTTCTTCCTTAACTGTAAATACACACTCTAGCTATTTTTGTGTTTCTTAGTCTCTGGTATGAAACAGGAATTTAATAACAGTTTGGAAGCGAATAAGGAGATGAACTGACATTATTTTATGTCATTCTTACTCCCAAAAATCCCCGAAGGTAAATTAGATATACGCCAAATGGACGAACCAGTAGATCTTTTGGACTCGATATCCATTTGTGAGTACATTTTCTAAAGTGAGACGCTCAGGTAAAAGTGTTTTTATTCTATAAAGTTATGGTTTTAGAAGAAATAGAGCTTGGTGGCAAAGTAAAGAAAAGAGCTTCCAGGCTGGGGATTTAGCTCAGTGGTTCCAGTGTCAGCCTGGCAAGCTCAAGGTCCTGAATTCAATCCCCGGTAACCATCTATGGTGATGCTGGGTATGGTGCTCATGCCAGTAATCCCAGCAGTCGGGAGGCAGAGGCAGGAGGATCATTGTGAGTTTGAGGCTGCCCTGGACTACAAAAGTGAGACTCTGTTTCAAAAAAAAGAAAAGAAAAGTTTCCCCAGTGCTCAGCAAAGAGCGTAGGTTCCTCCTCTGAGCCCAGGAGCGGCCCTGCTGTGGTCACCAGCCCCAAGGTTAAGGTCCTCCAGGCATGGGCCTCTTTACAGACCGCAGGCTTTCATCCCTGTCCCCCTTAGTCCACTCTCCTGAGCCTCTGGGAAAGATGCCAGATGGCGTTCGCCAAGAGAGGTGTCCTAAAGCCATGGCTCCGAGCCAGGCTGGCGGGGGGCTCCGTTGCGCAGGGAGGTGGTGTGATTGCATAAGGTGGGGTTTGTCTGGTGGCTTCCGAGCCAATCAAAAGGAAATGACTTCATTCTCCCTGAGCCTCTGCTCACTAGTGTATCTGCATCCAGAGGATTAGTGCGAGGGGCGCATTGTTTTTCCTGACTGTAACATAGTACATGTTTATGTAGGAAATTCGGCAGCTATAGAAGCAAACAGAAATTAGAGAATAAAATGGGTGTGTAGAGCTGGGGATGTGGTTCAGGGGAGAGTGTTTGCTGAGCGTGCGCGAGGCCCTGGGTCCAGTCTGGGAGAAATGCAGTGTCAGCTGCTGTAGCAGAGAGTGAAATCTTCCCATCAAAGGAGTCATGTAAAGCTGAGCTCGGAACATAACACAAATGCGCGTTTTTCACTAAGCTTTGTATCTTGAATATATTCTCATACCACTAGACAACTTTAGAAACATCTTTTTATCACCACCTAACATTAAGCAATATACATGTACCAAGATTCACCTTTAGTCATGTGGAGACCTTTAGGCCATTTCTAGTTTTTCATTGTTTTAAGTAATGCTGAGTTAAATATCAGACAGGTAAAAAAAAAAGTTATTCTGTCTCCCAAAACTTATTTCTTTAGGAGACAGCAAGAAAGTAAACTTGAAAGTCAAAAGTGGTAAACATTTAAAGAATCTTTAGCCAAGCAAATGATAGATAGAGGTAGATACAGACAGACAGACAGACAATAGAAAACACTGTTTTTCAACTCACTCTTCTGCCAGCTACATAGGAGGGTTTTTTCTAGTCTTCCCATACTCCCACTCAAATATTCCTTGTTAGTATTTATGAATTGTAGAAAACACAAAGAACTTTGTTTTCATTCATATTTTTTTTAAAGAGTAACTTGCTCTCCAAATATGAGGTGGGAATCTTATTTGAAAGAGAGAAGAAAGCGTATCTGGTGAGCCCAGCTACCTCCAGCCGGGGCGGCCTTGTCAGGCCTCACTTCCTGTGCCCGCTGCAGGGCTCCACCGGGGACGGCAGGCACGCCTGGACGCTGAAGCACTTCAAGAAGCCAACCTACTGCAACTTCTGCCACATCATGCTGATGGGCGTTCGGAAGCAAGGCCTGTGCTGCATGTGTGAGTGAACTTCCCCCAGTCCTGTCCTCTGCGTACCGTGGCCTGTGTGCGCGGGCCGAGCCATCCTGGGAACACGCAAGGACTCTGCGTCTCCAACGGAGACACCCTCAGTGTTCCAGCAGCAGAGAACAAGCAAGGCCACTATGTGCTAGCTTGACTCTACTGAGTTAAAAGGACAAGAAATGTACTTTTGTCTGAATAACGGCCCAGTGATCTTCTAGAAAAATGACAAGGGTGTGTGCCTAGCTAAGTCATCTCCTCCTCACGTTAGCAGGGCTTTCTAGTCAGTGTTTATGTCAGGTGCGCACAGACTCGTTTTTCATCGGTTAGGCAGCGCACTGTATTCTGTGTTTGGTAAATGCGATGTTTCATTTTATAATCTTGCATAGTAAAGTCAAGGCAGGGAAGGAAGGAAAAGTCACAAGTGAGAGATAGGACAACAAGAGAAAAAGAGACTGAAAAGTCAAACAAGAGAAGAAGAAAGAGGGAGAGAGTGACTCAGTGAAAAGGGGAGATGGGGAGCCAGAAGAGCGGGTCTAGCGAGAAAGCTTCCTACTTTCTCCCCCAGCGAGAAAGCTTCTCGGGGGCCAGAGGGGGGGGGTGCACAGGAGCTGAGTAATGAGCACGTGGTCTGGGAGCCCAGAGACTGAGCTGCTGTGTGGAGGCCCCTCCAGTGGTCCAGGTCCCCAGCGTGCCTACAACCTTAGCCCAAAGGCCTCTCGGGAGCAAGGCCCACTGCCCACCAATAGCAGACATCAGGAGGCTGTCGAGAGATGCCAGCCCCCTGCAAGCCCAGCTCTGACCCACTGTCACCCACCTGCTCACAGGCCTGTCAACTTGAGGCCTGCAAGCCCCCCAACTATAGTAACAACAACAGTGATAATCCGTGGGACATCCACTGACTCAGGCTCGCGGTGCTCCCCACAAACTATCCCATTACTGCTGCCAAAGTCCTGAAAAGAGCACGAGAAGTCCAGTCGTTCCCATTTTACAGAATTCCCCACGTTTCAGCACGGTTGAGGAACTTATCCGAGGCCACGGGGATTGTTACAAGTGGCAGAGCCAAAGACAGGGCCATCTGCCTCTCACCACAGTCCCCAGCATGGGACGCTGTGACAGTGGCCATCCCAGCCGAGGGTGCCTCACACTGTCCTATGTGGGACGATTTCCCGCCTACAGAGGAACCGGTGTGACAAAGTGGGGGTGCAGGAGCAGGACGGGAGCTAGCAGGGACTCTGTTCACGGAAGAATGGGAAGCAGCTGATTCCCTGTAGGTGAGGCCAGCTCCCTCCAACCCCGCCCCTCCGCGGCCACTCAGTAGGAAGAACAGGCCTTGGCTAGGGTGGGAGGCTGGCTGGTGTCACTCACGGTGCCTTCCTTGTTTTTGCTCCTTCCAGACTGTAAATACACTGTCCATGAGCGCTGCGTATCCAAAAACATCCCTGCGTGCGTCAAAACATGCTCCAAAGCCAAACGCAGCGGAGAGGTTGGTGACGCCCGTTGCCTTGTCCTACTGCATGCCACATCCGGGACCACATGCCCATCACATGGACTCCTGGCCTGGAGGGGCCTTGCGGAGCTCTCTCCCGTCCCTCCTGGGCCTCAAGGACCACCTTTAAACCATGCCTTCATCCATCCATCCACTCAGCATCCCAGCCCCATTGCATGCCGGCACTGCGCCGGGGCCACACGGGCCATAGGAGGCGGTCCCTGGCTGCCCACGCA
>PVIR01015371.1:0-38450 GCA_004026965.1 Petromus typicus
TTTAAATTTATTTATTTTTTTTATTATCTTTATTGGTACATTAAATATACATATCATGATTGCACTCCATAATGGGGATTTGTACCAGTATAAGACACAACTTAATTCTCATTTTTTCCCATAGCCCCACCCACCCTACCACCCCCCCATATATATAAAATTTGTTTCCTTACTTTTTTGTTACAATCTCAACATTGTCCCCTTTTTTCTCCAAGATATTCTTAAAATATTTTGGAGTACAGGTTTCGTATTTGTGAAGTTTCAGGTGTTCTTTGTCATGAAAGTATTTTATTTCCCCATCAATTTCGAAGGATAGTTTCGCAGGATACATCAGTCTGGGTTGGAAGTTGTTTTCCTTTAGGACTTGGAAGACTTTACTCCAGGCTCTTCTTGCATTGAGTGTTTGAGTTGAGAAGTCTGCTGTGATCCTGACAGGCTTCCCTTGGAATGTAACTGTGTTCTTTTCTCTGGCTGCTTTCAGTATTTCATTCTTTTTTTTGATATCTGGGACTTTTATGATGATATGCCTACGTGTAGATTTTTTCATGTCATGGGCATGTGGCGTTCTGTATGCTTCCTATATTTGTATGTCCAATTCTTTACCTTTTTCTGTGAAGTTTTCTGCTATTATCTCTGTGAATAGCTTTTTGATGTCTTTAGCATTGTCTCCTGCTTCCTCAGTGACTCCAGTCAATCTTATGTTATTCTTCTGTGAATCATCTAGGAGCTGTTGGATTGACTTTTCATTATCGCTTGCTTTTTCCATAGATTATGCCTTTCCAGTTCATTGGTTGAGATCCTGTCTTCTAGGTCTGAAATTCGATCTTCTGCCAAATTCATTCTATTGCACAAACTTTCATTTTCTTTCTTAATTTCCTGGACTTCTGCTTGTAGGTGTTGAAAAGGTTCCATTGCTTTTGCTATCTTGGATTCTATCAACTCCATGATTTCCTCTTTAGCTTTATTAATCATCATGTTGACAGTGTCCAGTATCTCTGCTTTCATCTCAGAGATCAGTTCTGATTTCCATTTTACTAGATCTGCTTTGGTTACCATTTCCGAGGACCCTGGAGACTGGGCTTCAAACTTCTCTATCTCCTTTCCCCCTGTGTTACCTTGAGGTGAGGATCTTTGTATCTGAAACTTTGAGTGTTTCCTCATCTCTGACCTGCCCTGTTTTCTGGCACTGTTTGTTGCAAGTCACTTTCCTCCTAATAGTTAGGAACCTTAAAATAGCAGTGTTTCCTGGGTTGTTCTTTGCAGTCTGTATTGGGACCTAAAGAAATACCTCTAGTTCTGGCATACCATATGAGGCATTCAATCAATACAATCAGAAAACCTTCTTCTGCTTTAGAGGCAGGAAGGCTCTGGCTCCTGAACTGCTACAATGGCACTGCCTGAGGTTCCAATGGGCCTGCCTGCTCACCAGTACAGAGTCTCTGGGCTCACTTGTGCAGTTGGCCTGGAGGCCATAGGCTGTAGGCCCTGTGCAGCTGCAATGGTAGGGGCTGATGTTCCAACAGGCCCACCTACTCACCAATACAAGGTGACTGGATGTGCTTCTACAGTTGCCATGGAGAAATTCAGACTCTGAACTGCTAACCTCAGTCCCTGGGCGCTCTTCTGGCATGGGCCTGGAGGCCAGTAAGCTGCAACCCTGGTGCAGATTCGGTGATGCAGTCACCATTTCCCAAGCCGCCCGCTGCTAAATTCAGTCCCTGGGCGCTCTTCTGGCATGGGCCTGAGGCCAGTAAGCTCCAACCCCCTAATGTGCGCTTTTCTAAGACTTACCTTCCTTATCCATTCTTTGAATTTGGAGCCTGGGTCAGCTTCCAGTGAGTTTTAACTACCAAGCTTCTAGCACAAGCCAGAAATTGTTTGGAAATGAATGAAAATCCTTCTACATTTTGCCAGAAAAAGATCAGTGTCTAGTTTCTGACCATGGTTCATGACAGTGGGCTGGAATAAACTGGTTCTGTAACAGTCATGATGGTTTGTCAGCCAGGTCAGTGTTACCAGTCAAATCTTGGGATGTATATGAACTACACTGCATGAAGAGTAATTGTGATATGATGTGAAGAGCTCTAGGTGTTCATTATTTGCACTGCTCCTTCCACTTAATAGTTGTATGATTTCCATCAACTATTTATATCACTAAACACTGGATCCCGGTTTCTTCCTCTTTAAAATGGGGATACCTGTCTCAGTTTGACTACAGTCATTAAATGAGGACCAACAGAGAGACTCTTTTAAAATTACAAATGTTGTATAGTTAATTTTCAAATACTGTACTGCATCGTCTAATGATAAAATCTAAACAGTCATTCAGTAACTGTTCAAGTATACAAGGGGTACTGTACAATGAATTTTGACTATTCTTTGGTAAATTAAACAAGATAAAATAATTTAAAACTATAGAACAAGTGAAAGACTTAGATTAATAATAGTGAAAAACTCTAGACTTTGTTATTAAATGATAAGCTTAGGTTGTTAAAAGAATTATACAGCTTACTTCGTTGGAAGTATTTTTGAAAACCTCATTTTAAGTCTAGAATTTTTTGAATGACTAACATCACAACTATCTGTGTAAGAATTGCAGAAGAACTCATAATTAGGAGCCCCTTGTGCCTACTGAGCACTTAAAATGTGACTAGAACAAATAAAGATTTGCTTAAGTATGAAACAATACCAGATCTTCAAGAGTACAAAACATAACATTCTAGTAAGTTTTAAATATATGTTGTAATAATACTACTATTTTATATGTGTTGGGTTGTATTACATGTTTTAAAAAGGAAAATTCTCCTGTTTGTCTTTATTTTTTTAATGTGGCTACTGAAAATGTTTAAATTATTCACGTGGCTTGCATCATGTTTCTGCCAGGTGATAGTGATCTAAGTCCTCATCGAAAGGCTCATGACAAAGTAACTCTTAAATTTAGGCCGTATAAGATCCAATATTGAGGTTGAGTCTGCTACTCCAATGTTAGAAATGTCAGAAATTGTTCCTCTTTTCAGTCAGATTTAAAAATATCCAAATGGGTTTTGGTCAAATAAACTTGCTGTAGAATTAGGACACTATAAGTATATCCAGTTTTTAAAAGCGAATGTGAAAAGTGCTGCTATAGCAAAAACAAATAGTAGTAAATAATAAAAATACTCCAGGAAAATGATGTTTTAAGTTAACAATCTGAAACAGCTTTCTTAACTCTCACTTATTTGAGAAACAGCCTGACAGGCAGACCCTGGAGGTATACTTGGTTTATAGTTATTGAGCAGCCCAGACTTCTTTTTTTTTTTTTTTTTGAGACAGGGTCTCGCTTTGTGGTTCAGGCTGTCCCTGAGCTCAGCCTCCAACTCACATCACAGCAATCCTCCTGCCTCTGCCTCCCAAGTGCTGGGATTACAGGCGTGAGCCACCAAGCCCGGCACTGTGGTATGTGGTACTGGTTGCTGCTGGGTGTTAGTCTCCACGCCCAGTATTGTATGTGGTTACCGGGGAGTCAAACCCACGCCCTTGTGCTTGCAAGACAGGCGCCGGAACCACTGAGCTAACTCCCCGGCCCAAGCAGCCCAGATTTCTTAGAAATCGGTACTAGTTCTAGTATTGTATAGCAGGTTGATTTAAGTATTTCTGATTTGAGATAGAAAATGAAATATTAATTTCCATATCACTGGTGCCACTTTTAAAGGGAAATGAATTAAATAAATATAGACATATACCTCTAAACATAGAAATGACTTAAAACTCTTTTCAAAATTCTCTGAGATACTATAAAAATAAGAAGGGAAGAATAGAAAGACCTGCCAGTTCCTCGTCTGTCAGTGAAGCTTCTTGAACAGAGTGGTCACTGTGGGTCACCTCACTCACAGATGTGCTGTGCGCTAACATCTGTGAGCAGCCAGATGATCACAACCTCGCATCTGATTACCATCATCTGCCTCAGATACCTTCCTCCTCTGCATCATGAGTTGATTGTTAGCAAATAGTAATTTCAGTTTGCTATATCAGTGTGGAGTTAATAGCACTCAAAAGTGTACATGTAATTCATATGCATATTTCCAAAATAATTATTTTTAGTTTAACATTCTTGGAATCTGTAAGTGGAATGTACACATAATCCATTTTTCTTTTTCTAAATTGCTTTTTTCTTGATGAGCTATTGAATCAATAATGGAAGTACAGTAAACACTATCACAGTGACCCTACTCATAAACCATCTCTTTCATCCTTGTCCCTATTATTTCAAGTATATTTTGATGTTGTTTGGTGCTATCCTGTGAGTTTTCCAGTCGTAGTCCCTGAAATGTCAGATCCAGTGAGATTTAAATCACTTTAGTCCTGGAATACAGGGCCGCAAGCAATTTGGCCTTGTCGAGAGAGAGGATAAGTAATAAGACTAGACCAAGAGTTTTTTCAGCTGTTTACCAAGCTGAAATGTGTGCCTCGAGTGGAAGGGTCTTTAGAGCACCCATTTCTTCTTACAAGCTTTTAGTGTAACAAACATGTCACATGGCAAATGGGTGGGAATTGAAGCACACTGTACTTAGGTGTAAGGAGCAATCTAGCAAATCAACTGGAAAGAGAAAGAAATCAGTTTCCACTGTGGTGCACACTAAATCTGTTTACTTCATGATTACATGTCAGAGGATTGAGTTAAAATCACTTTTGATTAGAACAGAGACAAACAGGAAAAGAGAAAAGTGAAACAGAAAATAAGAAAGGATGACTTGTAATAAAATGAGGGCTTGGAGATAAACATTAAAATGAGTGATAAAACTCCTAAGCTTTTCATAAAACCAAGAGGCAGAACCTTCTTGAAGGGAGAGAGGAAGCCCTGCAGGTGTCTGATCGATGTCATCAGGCTCAGCCTGGGCCTCCAGTGTGCTTCTTAAAAAACCCTCGTGGTCCTGACTTCTCTGGCCACAGCCCCAGCTGCATCACCCGCTCCTGCCTTTCATGCGGGTACTTCCCAGCCACTCTTGGACATGGCTACCTTTTTCCGGTGCCTCTGGTGTCCTCCTCCACGATGAGCACAGCACGCAGCTCACACTGGAGCCCCACAACCCCCTTTCCCGCAACTTGTTCTGCACATGGGCCTCTTACATCCGACTTCTCATCTGGATCTCACCACTAGCCTTTGACGCTGTGTGACAGACTCTCAGGAACTGCACTGCCTGTCTCTCTGCCCTCCCTGCATTGTCTAGAAGGAGGCTAACTGGAGAAACTAGCAGGCGGCCTGCAAGTGGCAGGGGAAAAAGCGGATGGCACCAGATCCCGTGGGCTTTTCATCCCCACCACTAACATTCACACCTGGTGTTTCCCTTCCTAGGGAAAACACAGACAGCGGTCTTCTTTGACCCTGCCATTCCTATTCTCCCGTCAGGTTCCTGATACCCAAAACCATGGCATGCCTGGGTGGAGAGACTGCTGACTAGGGAGTCACGTGGGTCAGCATTCATTGCCTCCCTCTGTGACAGCTATATGATCCTAAACGCACTTCTAACCCTCAGTTTCCGCGCCTGAAAGGTACCTACCTCACCAGGTGGTTGGGATATTAAATGACAGTGACTATATCGAATGCTTATCCCAGTGAGAGTCATGATAAACTTCAATTTATTGTTAGATAATTGACTCCTGCACACTGACTTTGACTCAGACTTCTCTGCAGAACTTGATCCAGTCCAGAATGTTCTTAACCTTTTCTGACTGAATCTGATGGCCTTTTCTCAGGTTTCAACTGTCTCCTGCTATATATAAGTTTATTTCCTCTATTCCTTTGACTTCCTTAATACTATGGTATTAATTCTTCCTTTTATGGAAGTTTCTCTTTTATCTAATTTATACTGTATTTTTCTCAGTCTGCCCTTGTCTAAGGAAGCCTTCTAAGGTTCTCTCTATGTCCCTCACTCTTGTTGACAAGATTAGTTGAATTAATAAGTCAGAAAAGAGATGGGATTTTCTCTTTTGCTTTGTGCATTGCATCCCCAGCCTTGGTTCTTCCTCACTTATCTCCCTTCTTCTTTCAAATATAGAAATATTGCATTGGATTTTATTCATCAGCAAACAGGTAAAGCCCCAGCCCTTTGGCTCTGGATGGCTTTAAGTCTTAGTATATGTCAACGTGGTAAATGATGCCCCTGCCAAAACTGTTTTACTGAGGTAATAATGATGTTATTCTTTTCATATTCCAAATAGAGTTGTTATAGGACTGACATAGCAGGTTAGCCTATATTATCTGAATTATCCAGCACATTTTATAGATATAGTAAAATAAATTCAGATCAGTTGCCTAGCGTGTCTGAGGTCCTAGGTTTCATCCCTAGCATCCCCTCCTCCAAAAAAAAATCTGGTTTTAGTGTAAAAATAATGGCCTTTTGTTTTTACTCCTTTTGTGTGTGTGTGTGTGTGTGTGTGTGTGTGTGTGTGTGTGTGTGTGTGTGGTATCAGGGATCAAACTCAAGACCTTGTGCTTGCAAGGCAGATGGCAGCACCACTGAGCTATATCCCTGACCCCTGCCTTTCCTTTTAAACTAAACTATTTTTTGCTTCCATGTAATTTCCTTGATATGTCTGGGAATACTGTATTTCTATCTCACAAATATACAATATATTCTGACCTGACTTAGGGAAAATTAAGAAAATCAAGTAAAATTGATGACAGTAAATTGAGACACTTATTAGCAGATGAACAAGAGTTACAAATTTTGAGGCCGAAACTTGATTATAAGAGTTTGGGAAAATTATTCATATATATATATATATTTTTTTTTTTTTTTACTGTAGGGCAAAGTTTCTAAAAAATATAAAATTTTTGATTAAGAGGTAATTCTTGTGTATATATATAATTTGACAAAAATATGAAAGTTATATTCTCAAAGATTTTAAAGGATAAGAAGTTAAGCTTAGTTTAAATGGGGGATTTCATTTCTTTAGTCAGAGAAGTCTTCATGTTACCATAGATCATATCCATTCATTCATCATTCACTCTAATTGTCTTTTGTTCCTACCTAATGAAGTATGTTATATGTTTGTTTTGCAGATCTAAAGCGGGAAGCCAGTATCTGTCATATGCTGAAACATCCACACATTGTAGAGTTATTGGAGACATATAGCTCAGATGGAATGCTTTACATGGTTTTTGAATTGTGAGTGTGTACTTCATTTCTTAAGGAATAAAGTTTTAAGCAATGTTGGTTTAGATAATGTTAACACATTTCTTTTAACATTTGACTGTAGTTTTGAACTCATCTGTTCAGAAAGACCTTAAGTCACAGGGAAAAAACTATTGTCAAAGGTTTCCAATAGCAATGGAAGCAAAAGGTGAGCATACGTGGTTACCTTAAGAAAAGAACTCACCAACGGAAATAGAGTTTAAAGTGATAGGATACGCTAACATAGGCGATTCTGATCAGTTAATGTGAGTGGAATGAGAGCAGAGGTGTCCGTGTAGCAGCACTATCTGGCAACAGTGACAACCATGTAACTCCCCCTTTTGATTTAATCACTGTGCTGGCGTGTGAGGGAAATTCTCTAGCTAACAGTATAGCTCCATCCAGTAAGCTATTCGACATGTTCTTCACAGAAATTTTGTCCGTAAGTTAGTGAAATATGAGTAGTCCATAGCTGGTTAGATGATTGTCCCAGGGGTTTACATAAAGTTTTATGGATAGCATCCTACAAGGATTTTTTTTTTTACTATATCCTATTCTGCTCAAAATTAATCAGTGACTTTGATTAGAAAGATAAAAAGAAGGGTATATTTGCTAGATTATTCAAAAGATATTAAGACTGGAGGGTATATTCACTATCTGTTGCTTCGTAGAGAATTACCCCAAAACTAAGTGACTTAAAACAATGCAAATATACTGTCCCATTCTCTGTGCATCGAGAATGTGAGCCTAAGTCAGCCAAGTCCTCTGGCTATGGGTTTCCCACAAAGTGATAAGCAAGGTGGTGTCCAGGACCAAAGTCACTGTAAGGCGATGAGGTGGATCTGCTTTCAAGATCACTCACATGGTTGGTGGCAGTCTTCGGTTCCTCTCAGGCTGTTGGAGTGAGGGGCTCGGTTCCTTACGTGCTGTTGGCCTCAGGCATCCTTCGGTTTCTTGTCACATGGGCCTTTCCATACAACAGTAGAGCAACATGGCTGCTGCTTCATGCGGTGGGAGTGTGTCACACGCTTATGACCAAATCTCTGAGGTTACACACTATCATTTTACCCATATCTTTGTAGTTATAAATGAGTCAAATCCAGCAACACATCAAGGCCTGAATATTAGAGGTGGCGTTCTCTAGTAGGTATTTCACAAAGTGAAAGTACAGCAGAGTATGAGCCCTGAATGGAACATTAGACTACATTAACTAAAAGTATTTAATACTCTGTTCGAAACAAAGCCATACTTCCACTGCACTGTGTGCTGCTCCTTCTCCCTGTAGTGTTCATAGTAAGCTAGACACCAGGATGGCTGCAGAAGGAGGTAGCCACAGTGGGAAAGAGCCTGGAGATTCTGTCATAGGCACAGCCTTCAAAGTCTTCCATGGGAAACCTGCTAAAAAAATTTTGAAAAACTTAGATGCTTGTCCCACATATATGTAAGTTAATATGTAAAAAATTTTATTGTAAGAAAATCACTTCCAGGGCTGGGGATATAGCTCAGTGGTTCCTGCGCCTGTCTTGCAAGCTCAAGGACCCGGGTTCGATCCCCGGTAACCACATAACAATATTGGGCGTGGAGACTCACGCCCAGCAGCATTCAGCACCACATACCACAGTGCCGGGCGTGGTGGCTCACACCTGTAATCCCAGCACTCAGAAGGCAGAGGCAGGAGGATTGCTGTGATGTGAGCTGGAGGCTGAGCTCAGGGCCAGCCTGAACCACAAAGCGAGACCCTGTCTCAAAAAAAAAAAAAAAGAAAATCACTTTCAGTGTATCGAATATTCTCTTAAATATATTTTGTTCACAACTGTAGAGCTGCACATTTAGCTCATTCGGTTTATGGGAAGTGTATGTTATGTGACCTACATGACAAAGCTAATCTCCATTGTCACTCAACCAAGTCAGAAGTACTTTTTGTCAGGAACCAATCTCACTTCATTTTTCAAATAAAGTTAAATGTTAATCAACATCCCAGTGACACTTCTTCCTGTCGATTACAAATTCTAAAATAGTTTAGGCTCTGCCGTGACCATATTGGCTATATGAAATAAGGAGAAGCCTCTTTCTTACAGTCTCCTTGTTTTGCTCCCAGGGGTGTCTCCTTCCCGCAGGAACTCTGCATTCCCTGGCTGTCTCTTGAAGCTAGACACAGGTGTTTCAGACTAGGGAAACAGTCAAGTTGGCTGATTGGAGATGTGGAAAGAAAAACAACAGACTACAGGCTTGTTTTCAGACAGACTACATTATGGCGGATGACAGTACAGAAAATCATTGCCTTAAAATGTCCACAATTCATGTGTCTTCTGGGAAGACTTGGGTACTCCAAACATACCTGAATCCCAGACTGAAGACACCTGGCACAGAAAAGTTCTTGAAGAGCCTGTAGGTTTTATTACTCATAAATGTACTGGTTTCCTTATTTTATCTGAGAGTTTCCAGCTCAGAAGGTCAAACATAAAAAATAATCAGTGTCTTCAGTTATTTGAAAGCTCATGATATACAGGATTAGGTACTTGTTCAGTATAGCATTGCAGATCATAACTAGCATCAACAAGTGGTACATTGTAGCGCTAAGTCTGAAAGACTTGCAATGAGACTTGCTCTGTGAATTAAACAGCCTGTCTCACAGGCTGTGCAGTTCCTCAGTGGAGATGCTTGAGCAGAGCTGTTTCCATCCAAGGGGCAGAAGATAAGGTTGAACTTTCTGACTAGAAAGGACCTCTGATGTCTCTTCCAGTTTTTTTTTTTTTTTTTTAAGGTTTTTTGAGACAGGGTCTCGCTTTGTGGTTCAGGCTGGCCCTGAGCTCAGCCTCCAACTCACATCACAATCCTCCTGCCTCTGCCTCCCGAGTGCTGGGATTACAGGCGTGAGCCACCACGCCTGGCACTGTGGTGTGTGGTACTGGTTGCTGCTGGGTGTGGGTCTCCACACCCAGTATTGTTATGTGGTTACCGGGGAATCGAACCCAGGTCTTTGCGCTTGCAAGACAGGCGCCGGAAACACTGAGCTAACTCCCCGGCCCGTCTCTTCCAGTTTTAGGATAGTATAATTCCTTCAAAATGACTCTTCTCATTTAATTTCATTTTCTATTCAAGAAATCTATTCCTGTCCATATTTTTATACTCAGAAAACTAAAAGATTTAATGAGGACTGAAAGTAGAATTTTTTAACTCACCTCAGTTTTGCCATGTTTACAATTTATATCAAAGAACTTCAGATGAAAGTATAGCGGGGAGAAGTGGCCTTTGGTGTCATAAAATCTAGGTTTTAATTCTTCAATGCTGAGATAGGTGATATAGGACTTTTTAAGCTAGCTTTTTATGATGCAATTGATTAAAATAACTCAATGGCCATATATTGAAAGAAGATCTCCAGAATGAATGTAATCATTATGTACTATAAACATGTACTAATAAAGATCAGACCTCCTTAAAGTTAGATATTAGTGACCTAACCCTAATGTTAACCCAGAACACTAGAAGCCAAGAATGATAGCACACTCCTGTAATGCCAGCACTCTGGGAGTCTAAGGCAGGAGAATCTCAAGTTCAAGCCCAGCCCATAAAACTCAGCAGCTTAGCAAACATATCTCAGAATAAAAATTGAAAAAGGGCTGGTGGGGCTGGGGATATAGCTCAGTGGTTCCGGCACTTGTCTTGCAAGCGCAAGGACCCAGTTCAATCCCCGATAACCACATGCAATACTAGGTGTGGAGACTCACCCCAGCAGCAATCAGTACCACATACCACAGTGCCGGGCGTGGTGGCACACGCCTGTAATCCCAGCACTCGGGAGGCAGAGGCAGGAGGATTGCTGTGATGTGAGTTGGAGGCTGAGCTCAGGGCCAGCCTGAACCACAAAGCGAGACCTGTCTCAAAAAACCTTAAAAAATAAAAAGAAAAAGGGCTGGTGATGTAACTCAATGCAAAGGCCCTGGGTTCAGACTCTAGCACTGCAAAAAAAAGAATGATCACTAGAACATGACTTCTTACTTTCATTTTTAGCCTTTGATTTTGGAAATTTTTGAATGAAAAGAGAATCATATAGTGAATGCCAGTATACTAGGCACTGAGCTTCAACAGTTATCAAAATATTTTAACATTCCTATTTAAGCTGTCCTTTCCTCTCATCTCCCCCCACCAAAATTTCGATAGCAACATCATTTCACCTATAATACTCCTGTTTGTATTTTTAACAAATAAGGACCTAAAAATTACCATGATATTATTACACCTACTAAAATCAACAATAATTTCTTAATATTATATTACATTCAATTGATGTTCAGTTTCCCCTGATTGGACATAAATTTAAATGACATTTCTAAATTTAGAATTGTTTTATTAGTTCTAGGGATCTGAAAGTACGTTTTATAAATTCATACTTAAAGTAATGATTTCTCAAAAGGGTCAGAAACAAAATTGAAATATGAAAGAGTTCTTTTTTATAGTTATTTTTATGAATTCACCTTAATTATCCTTGCCCAGTAATTTGCACCCTTGATCTCCTGCTCTCAAACCAGTAACCCAAAAACATCAGTTACTATAAGATTTAGTCATGTAAATCAAAGAGCAAGGCCAATACGCTTGTGTGTGACGCCACCTGCTGGCTAGGTGAGAGATTGCTTCTGCATGTAGCTGCACAGTAGACTACTCTAGAATAATTAGCTCCACGTTCCTGGCAATAAATATGTTCCCCTGGTATTCTGGGACTCATTGCTCAGGTTATAGGTTATCTGGGTCCTTTTCACAGTTTTCTAACATGACACCGATACAGAGTAGACAAAGATAAGGAAAACACATGACATTAAGGCAGCTAACTTCACAGTTTGTTGTCAACTTAGAAACATTTTTCTCATTTACCAAGAGAAAAGACTAGATGAAACAACGTATTTGGATTATCAGCAAGTTTCTTAGTGCAGTATCCATATCTGTCTTTACCGCAGACTCTGAAACAAATACTTCTTTTCTCCTCCTAACGCTATGAAATTGTATGGCCTAGTGATGTTGCTTATCACTGTAGAAATTCCTTAGAATTACTTGATATCCACTTAACTATAGTTTATAAGCCTAAAGCATACTTAGAAACTCACAAAATCAGAAAATTTAGAACTGTAAAAGATCAGAGCATTATATTTCAAAACTGAGATTAGGAAATCCTGTGTAGAGCTTGTTAGACAAGCATATAAGCAGGCCCTACCGCAGACATTCAGTTCAACAGATCTGGGTCCAGATGGAGCCGGTCATTGATGGACCTTTCAGGTTGGGCTAATGCACGTCCAACCTGCAGCTTGGCTTTTATTCTTTGTTTGATTTTGTTTTGCTTTTCTTAGAGTGAAAAAGAATTATCTTGGACACATATTAACCATATAACTTGATTAATGGATATTAGTAACAAAACTTCCTTTTATATATTTTTATTATAACTTTTTTTAAAAGAGACCAAAATAAAGGTGGGCCACAAGTTGAACATGAGTAATAGAGATCATCTTGCCATTTCCCCAACATACACAGTAGTTTGTCAGACATCTGTACGTATTTGCACTGCATCCATTGCTTTGGGACTACACTTAAATTTGAACCTGTCTGTAACAATTTACTGAAACATATTTTAAAATACAAGCTCAGATTGGAAGATAGGACTGAGTTATATCACCCTCTAGAATGAAATGTTTATTTCTAAGTAACACATTCAGCTTGTCTTTAGCAGTGGCTGGTACTTGAGTTAAGCTGTAAATCCTAAATTGGCTGGCTAAGGAATTTTAATTGCCTTATTATGGAATGATTATATATACCACAGGGAGACTTTTACAGTAATTAAATATATATTTAAAACACATCTGACATGAAAATACTTTGTATATTTTGAAATAAAAATAGCACTTTGTGTTTTTAAAGCTCACAAAAGAGATAGGATCAAGACCTTTTTTAATTTTGTTTAATTTTTTTGTCTTACACTTATGCTTGAAGAAAGGAGTATTTGTAGAATTCATTTATACTAATAGAGTGGAACTGATTACAACCAGCAGACTTGCCACGTAGAGGAAATATGTTTTGTCTCACATCGAGCAATAAAAATCTGGACTGTAGCATTTTAATTTATGTAAAGATGTGCATGTACTTTTATAGCTAGACTTCTCTGATCTAATTTGATTTTTCTTCTTTTTACGTGTGATGACACAAATTGTTATTCGGCAAATGAAATATTTCTCTTCATTCACTATATCAAAATATTTAGTTGATTTTAGTTTTAAGAATTATGTTTCAAGTGTTCCCAAGACCACCCTGGGCTTGATGATTCACTAAGAAATCTCAAAGGAGTCAGTATATAGTCATCTTCATAGCCGTGATTTATTACAGGGAAAGGATACAAAGCAAAATCAGCAAAAAGAAAAAGTACAGGGAGTAGTCCAAGGGAAAGCAGTGCAGGCTTCCAAGGATCTTCTCCCTGCAGTGAATTGAGACAGCATGTGAAATATCACCAACCAGAAAAGCTTATTAGAGACCTAGAGCTCAGAGTTTTTGCTGGGAGCTGGTCACATAGGTGCCCTGTGCCAGACATGTAGCAAATTCCAAACATCCAGAAAGGAAACAGATGCTCAGCATAACTCATGTCAATTGCACAAGTGCTTTAGACACTGGGAGCCACTCTACAGGAAGGTAGACATGAATGTCCTAAAACTCAAGTTTCCGGATAGCCTCACAGTCAAGGGCCAACCTTGGAAGCAAGTCTTCAAGCCGTTCACAACATAGTGGTTTAGGCTCACTGTGTTAATTGTTCCACACAAACTAAAGTAGGGATAAATGGAAGATGGATTATCAGTTGATAGACTGCTGGAGCTGCAGTCCAAATATAATTGTCTATAAAGATAATTATAAGATTTCAATTTTTGTTTTAAAACTTTAAATGTAACTATGGTGTCATTAATTTAGGTGGCCACAAATAAAAATTTGGTTAATTTTCTGTTATTTAAAAGAAGTATACTTTATTTATTGAGAATGAAAATATAAAAGTAGTTGTAATGTATACAACCTTTACAATATACCTGCAAAACTTTTTCTTTTTTTTCTGAAACAGAGCCTCACTGCATAGTCAGTGCTGGTGTTGAACTCACTGTGCAGCCCAAGTTGGCCTCAAATTCACAGTGATCCCATGCCTCTGCCTCCAGAGGGCTGGGATTACAGGTGTGCGCACCACACTCAGCCCTGCCTTATGATAATTTAGATATTATTGAAAATTATTATGGTAAAATGAATGTCAGTCACAGAAGTTAATCAGTAAATATTTTGGAACATTTTCTTCCATTTGTAATTGTTATATTTACAGTAATTGAAATCATCTTATATATGAAGTTTTGTTTCCTGATCCCTTTCACTTACTAATTTTAAACATTTTGCTATACCATTAAACATTTTTGCAGGTACAGTATTTAATGACTGCAGTAAGATATCTGTTGTGTGCCTGTGCCGTGTTTAATAATTTATATTTACATTGTTATTTTTCTATATTAGAAATAATGCTGTAGTTAATATTGTTGGACCTAATTACTTTTGTTTTCTCAAAATGCATTTCTGGAAGTAGAATTACTGGATTAAAGGTATATGTTTATACATATAGCTTTAACCTTCTTGGTCCAATGCCTCATATTTAGAAAAATGAATCCATATAAGTATAAAGCTTAAGGAATCATTGGAAAATTAGCAACCATATAACTACAGTTCAAGTCAAGAAATTTGAAAGCTAAAAAAATAAAATAAAATAAATTTTAATAAAAGAAATGTAAAAGCTGCGAGCAGTTCAATAGCCCCTTAATTCCCCTTTGTGAATTACAGTCCCTTCCTCTGTCAAAATTAACTTTAATATGGATTTTTCTTCCATACTTTTATGTCGGTACCATCCAAATAAGCATCCCTGCATAATATAATGCCTTACTGTCTGTTTTTTAAAATCTTTACTTAAATGGTATCATACAATATAAATTATTGCTTTTCTTTGTAATTGATTTAATTGGTACATTTTATATATATATACGTTATGATCCCATTCAACAGCGAGTTTGTACCTGTACATGACACATCTTGATTCTCATTTTTCCCATTCTTCTGCCCTCCCTGTAACCCCCTTCCGCTTATATACATAAGCTTTGTTTACTTTTTTAACCATAAAATTTTCTTTCCCTTCATTACTCCTACCCCCCTTTTCCTTTTTTCTTTTGACATTTTTTTTACTTTTTGACTTATACAATTCATCCAGACTGCTTTATACAGCTGTTCCTTCATTGTATTGTGATGCAGTACTGTAATGAACAAGCTTTCACTATTTATTCATGGTAATATTAGTGGATATTTGGATGGTTTCTAGACTAGAGTCTTTTAAACAGTGCTATTATAAACAGCTTTGTACATGTATCCTGGTGCACCTAAGTATACACCCATATACTTGTAGGTATTTTTAAATATGTACACCAAAAACCTATTTTCTAAAGTAGAGGCATAAACTCCATAAACCACCCATCAATAATATATGACTGTCTAAGGTGACCTAAGTCCTAATTTTCCTGGGACTGCCCTTATTTAAGTCTGTTATTGGTCCTTATTAACACCACCTTCCTTTGATTACTTGTTACATGTACAAACATCCTTCCTAATTCTTGACATCAGAATTTATGGTTTTTGCCAGTGGGTGGACATTAGAATGTCACCGTGCTTTTTACTGATTATTCTTCCCTAAACACCACTTAGTGTCCTATCCCTTCATTCTTCTAATTGTGTTGTTGATCAAAAGAAGTTAATAATTTTAATATCATCTAATTTATTAATATTTTCTCTTATGATATCTTAAGAGTTCTTTACCAGTCCTGAGATCATGAAGACACTCTTCCAAATTTTATCATTCATGTGGCATAGATTTAAGGTATGTTGTGAGCTAGCATTCCAGTTTCATTTCTTTCCACATGGATATGCAATTGTCTTTGGCACAATTACTGTAAGAGCTGCTCCACAATACCACTTTTGCCATCACTCAAGCTCTGTATATGTACAGCTGTTTCCAGGCCCAATTCTAGTTCATTGACCTATTTACCTGACATGTGTCAAGAGCTGTTGTGTTGTTGGTTGGTTACAGCTTCATAAGTTCCGCTAACTTGTAGGCCCTTCCACTTTATCTTTCAGGCTTGTTTCAAGTGACATATTTGTCTCTGCATTTTCTACATGTGTTTTATAATGAGACTGTCAGTTTCCATCAAAAAAGTGGGATTTTTGACATGAATAATTGCATTAAATCAGTATACCCATTTGTGAATAATTGACATGTTTACAATATTGACCTTCAATTCATGAATATATCTTCCCATTTATTTAACACTTTTATCTCTTTCATTACATCTGTACTTTTCTCTTTAGAGGTTGTGAACATCCATTAGATTATCCCTAGATCTAATATCTATGTTAGATAACAAGAGTATCTATGTAGACTTGTTTTGTTAGGCTTATTAAGTGCTCACTTCTGTGAATAGATCAGTCTCTCACTTTTCTTTCTCCCTTCCTCCTTCCTTTTACTTTATATTCCTTCTGCTCATGCATCTTCATGAATTCCAGTAATTAATTTGTAGAATCATTTGGATTTGGTGCATACATGATCATATCTGTGTATGCTGAGGATTTGGTTTGTTCTTTTTCAGTTATTTTACATTGTATTTCTTTTTCTTGCCTTTATTGCAATGGATAAGGCATCTAGAACAACACAGTAGTAGGTAGCAATTATCTTTACTCATATATGATCATAGAGTTTGCCGAGCATGACTAGGTGGTGAATCTTGCCAAATAACTTTCCTTCTGCAC
This sequence comes from Petromus typicus, assembly GCA_004026965.1. NCBI lineage: Eukaryota > Metazoa > Chordata > Mammalia > Rodentia > Petromuridae > Petromus > Petromus typicus. The sequence continues at coordinate 17,001 of PVIR01015371.1, forward strand.
ATATTGAAATGATCATATAATATTATTCTGTCATCTGTTAATGCACTGAATCGCATTGATTCTTGGGTTGACCAACCTTGATAATGATCTTGATGATCCGTTTTGTGTGTTGTCAGATTTGGCTAAAACATTCTACATGTATACTTATGGGAAGATTGTACTATAATTTTCTTGTACTGCCCGTATCATGTTTGTGTTAGATTACACTAGCTTTATAAAATGAATTTGAACAGTGCTCTCTGTTTTTGTTGTTCTTTTTTATGATTGATACAACTCACCTCTAACCCATCTAGACCAGATTTTCTTATGAGAAAAATTTTCATTTATGGCATAATTCATTAAATATTCATAGACAATTACAAGTGTCCTATTCATTACTATGTTACTTTTAATAAATTATATTTTTCAAAGAATCAGTGCATTTAATCTAAATTTTAAGTGGTTTTGGCAGAAAATTTATAATATTTCTGCAGGTTCTGTAGTCATGTGTTTATTTTCACTATTGATGTGTTTATTTTCACTATTCTGTAGTCATGTGTTTATTTTCACTATTTTCACTACCACAAACTGGTAGTTTGTGCCTTTTCTTTTTGTGTCTCAGCCTTATTAAACATTTACCAATTTTATTAGACTTTTCAACAACTCGCTGCTTTCTATATCTTTTTTATTGCATGCTGTTCTTTTTCTTTCAGTAGTTTCTCCCCATTGTTATCTCCATCTTTCTTTTTTGGATTTAACTTCTGCAGCTTTTTTTCCTTTTAACTTGAACCTTATTGTGTCCTTGGGTTTGGGGTGTTTATTTTTTAAAGGCATGTAGTTAAATTATTTTTTATTCCATGCTCTTCATATTTGCTTTCACTTGCAGCATTCAATCCACTTATATTTAATTACACTTTTATATGTCTTGATTTATACCTGTGATTTTGATTTATACCTGTCTTATGTGCTGTTTGTGCCATCTGTTATGTTTCTTTTTCTATCTTTATTTATTTTCAGCCAATGAATATTTTTATCATTACATTTTCCTTCTATTAAATTGAAGATTTAAGGACTCTTTTCTATTATCTTAGTCTGTAACCCAAAATTGCAATATGCTCACTCAAACATCACATTCTAGTATTAATGCCATTACTGTCCTCACCAGCACAAGCACTGCAGAATACACCAATTCCATATAATACCTCCCTTGACTTACAGCCTAATTTTTCATAAAAGTATAAATTGTATGATTCAGATCATTCCTAATTATTGTATGATTTTCAGTCATTTAGGTTACACATATCCTATCTTTATTCTTTGTTCTTTCAGAATCAAGGTTTTTTTCTGTTTTGTTTTATTTTGGAGGGGTTTTTTTTCTGTATTGAGTTTATTGGTACATTTGAAGTATACATTATAGTCACATTCATCATTAAGAATTTGTTGGTTAGTTTTCATTGTGTCTGTTTTCTAGGTGCAAACTTTCCATTTTTATTAGTTTCAGAATTTGCTTGTACCTCCTTCAGTTGTAGGCTATTTTCTGGGTAGAGATGTCTAGACTGGCATTTTCTTTCTGTTAGAGGCCATTCTGCTATCTTCTGGCTTCCCATTGATGTTGAGATTTCAACTAGCAATCTATCATTTCTAATGGAAATCTATGAAAAAGTTTTTAATTTCACTTATGTTACTGAGTTTTATACTTTCTATTTCCTCTAAATCTTATTTTCTTTATTTTCTTATAAAAATTTCAAGCTTAGCTTTTGTTCTCTGAGATATAGTTAGCTTAATTACTTAACAAGTTTGTGTTAGATGACTCTTGTCGGTTTTGCTTTTATTGTGTATTACCAATAAATTTTTCTGGTTCTTGGTCAAGACCTCTTACCATTCATGTGCCTAATTCATTTTGATCTTGTACTGGAAGTTATTTTGAAACTTACTAGCCTAAAAAATGGTAACTTCTGCCTCCAAAGAGCATTTTCATTTGTTTACACTAGGCATCTTCAAGCTCTAGTAGTTTGGGATTATCTTAATCAAGATTTCAGGCTTAGATTTTCAGGCCACCTAGAGGTCAAGCTGGCCTGCAAGTCTGTGAAGGGCAGTTTTACCCCTAGCTCTTTAAAGCCACAGCTTAGCCGTGGAGAATAGACTTTATCCGATTCCCTGATTTCTGACTTATTTTCCCTTAGAGACATGTTCTGTATAACCACGTGTTTGAAGGGCAAAAGAAAAAAGTGACCTTTGACCTTACTTCTGGCCAGTATTTCTAACAATTTGCTTAATACTTTGGTGCTTTTAGAAAGTTTTGTTTTAACTTTTTGGTTGTCTTTAAAAGGAGACATCACCTGGACTACTAGCATTGGAAGCCTGTCAACCGATGCATGTTTAACTCTTTTTACATTAGTTATACATTACTTTCCATAAGGTTTTCATCAATTTTATTTTTATCCAAATGATAGATGAGAGTATCTGTTTGCATTTCAGTAGGTTAAAATAAGGTTTTGGCTTAATTTATATTTATTTTGTCATTAATGTGGTTATGTATGTGTAAAGTATGTTTCCCCATTCTTTTCATCCAAGTCACTATTTTTTGCCATTTTTGAAGAATTCTTTATTTATTAAGGGTATTTAGTTTTTTTCGTGTAATTGCAAATATTTTTCCCAAATTTGTTTGTTTAATTTTGTTTATGGTATTGGGTCATTTTATTGGTTTTATTTACATACAGAAGGCTAAATTTCTGTCAGAAAAAGAAGAGAATGAGAGGACCGGGGGTGGTGGAGCATGCCTGTAATCCCAGCACTCGAGGACACTGAAGCAGGAAGATTGCCCCACATTAGAGACTATCCTGGACTACACAGTTCAGCGCCAGACTGAACTACAGATTGACGCTTTCTCAAAACGACAAACAAACAAAAACGACTTAGAGGGGAGATTAGAATGAACCCTGTGATATTGTTTAGAATTAGAGATAAAAATATGCCTTCATCTTTACTACATGTGTATACACAGATAGATACATACATACATACAAAGGTAATTATGAATATGTGTGCTTATGTGGATTAATATACATACCTCTATTTCTTGATCTGCCACCCAGAACCAAAGCAATGACACCTGAGTAGTATTGAGCTTACCCACACACTCCCAAATCTACATCTCTGACACCTCTTCTCCATTAGAAACAGCTAGGCCATTTTGGAAAAATAATTGTCAATTCTAGGGCTGAGACAGAAAATATAAGATAAACCTGGGGCATCTAAGACTACCCAGAAGTCACAAAGTATTCAGAAATATGAGTGCTGTCAGAACAACACAAGAACCAACCTGAAAGTATTCATAATAACCACAAGTAGAACAATTTGAGCAACAAAATAAAATAGTATTAGATTATAACCCAAAGTATAAAATAAATACATGCGTCCAAGAAGAAAAAGTAAATGAGAGACAAGAAACAAACCTCCTTTGTAGAGGAATATCACATACTCAGTGTAGATAGTCCTCCTCTTCCCTTGAGTGTGACCTAGATGTACTGGCCCAGTTTCAAAGAACAAAGTATGAAAGGGGAAAAATGAATAACTTTAGAGAAGTCAACTAGCAGGTACTGCCTTCACTAAGTAATAACTTAACATCACCAGTTGATAAGTCACATGGATACTCTATGCCCTGTGATTGGATATGATGAGAACGACATTTCACCTCTGATATTCTTCCAAAAACAAAACAAAACAAGATAATCATAGGCTACACAAGAAGAAAACATGGTACAAACCCAAGTTGAGAAACATCCTACCTGGTACTCTTTTTAAAGAGAACAAAGTCATGAAAGACAGGTAAAGACTAAGAAACTAAGACTGTGTCTCCTAAAATAGTAACACCAGGGGAAATGGATTGAGAAGTACTTAGGATATGGGAACTCTCTGTATCCTTTTACAACTTGCATGTAAGTCTAATGTTATTCTAAAGTAATAACTGTAATTAATCCAAACTAAAAAACTAAAAAGAAACTATGAGTTTACACTATTTTCAGTTTTTAGTAACAGTTACAAATTTAATAGATAATAGTTATGAGAGAGTAAGACAGTTATTATATAATAAGAAATTATTGATTGTTAATGTGTGATTTTGGATTACAGTTGTTAGCAAAAAAGTACTTACTTTTTTGAGATAAGTACTGAAATATTTCTGTATAATTTATTTTTGATATCTGGGATTTGCCTTAAAATCAGGCAAGGGGTGGGGAGTGAGTACTGCATTGAAATATGGACAAAACAAGACTGATGAATGAGTTATTTATTGGTGGAGTAGGGTAATGGGAACATGAGGCTCTGCATTTTCTACATTGGAAATTTTCTATACCATAAAATTAAATGTTTAAAAAATATGAAAGACATTGCAAGGTTTTGACTTAACTTTTAAACTTTACATTTTTAAATCATATCTCTAAAAATCTTGACTTCTCACCACATTCACAGACTTCTCCTTACTAGTCTAAACATGTAATAAAGATAAGATTATTGAGTGCAAGTCAGGATTTCATTTTCTTTTCATCCTTAAGATATATCCCCACAGAAGGTGTCCAAAATGCTGGATTTTAAAGTAATTCTAAATAACTTCTCTTTGTGGTTATGCTACAAGCTTAATATGGATAGGGTTAGATTTGTTTGTTTGTTTTAAATTTTTTAATTAAAATTTGTATTAAGACTCTGGGCATGGTAGAATGTGTCTGTAACCCCAGCACTCAGGAGAGTGAGATAGGAGGATTGTCATGAGTTCAAGGCAGCTGAACTACATAGCAAGACCCTGTCTCAAAAACCCAAAACTTTAAAAAAAAACCCACAGAATTGTAGGGTCACATGCAGCTCTACAAAAATAATTCAGAAATCCTCGTAGTCTTGGCTTAGTTTCTCCCAGTATTCTAGTGCAAAACTAGTATCGTATCACAAAAAGAATATTTACATTGATACACCAATCTTGTTCAGGTATCTTGAGCCATGGGTTTGTTTTGTAATTTTCAGATTCTTCCTTTTGTTTTTAGTTTAAGAATATTTCCATAATTACAAAGACCAGCTTACGAATAGGGTGCATTCAGAAACCTCCAGTTTGCACCCCTTATCCCACGTCACTCTCTGGCCCTCCTGGGAACTGTTTCTAAAACTTAGTTTTTATTTTATTTTTCTGTTATTCCTGTTTAAAAATATAAGAAGGTATCTGCATTTCATACCACCTTCCTTCTTGCACATTTTCAAGTAGTTTCTTCTAAACCTTCATTTTTTAAGAATTTGAAAAAAGCTAGTATTACTGCCGTGGAGTAACATTTTCATTGCAACTCATACCTGCTGAGGACTCCACTTATGGTATAAAACAGTTTATTTAGCTTAAACATTTGGGTTGTTTCCATTATAAAATAGCACATATGTAGACATGTAGATAAAGAGGGTCAAAGATAAATTAAGATGTATGGCCCTGTCTTACTTTTCCTTGTTGCTGAGACAAAATATATGACACCCAAAGTTAAAGGAGAAAAGGCTTATTTAGGTTTATAGAGGTTTTAGTTCGTAGGTGGGTGGCTCCAAGGCAGGGTAGCATGGCAGACAGGCATCACAGAGGAGAAATGGTGTATGAGAGGCAGAAGACAGGAAAGTAATGAAGAAGCAGCCATGATGACAGCTACACATAAGGCAAGTGGCACTCACACCCAAGGGTAAGTGCCACTATCCACTCCTTCCCATTATCCACTCCTAGAACTATGCCAAACCAATCATTGAACTAATTTAGTAATCACACACTCTGGATCCAGACTGAAAAGCTCCACATCTGACTGCATGAGGCTTTGGGGAAACTTCTAGACACACACTGTAACAGGCCCTCATCCATGAACTTATCATTATAAGGTCACTGAATCCTAAAAAATGTATAATAGAGTAGATGTAAGATCTTTGTCCCTGTGCTATGTTGACTTCAGACTCTAGGCAGTATCATTTCATCTTAATAGGAGATGGAAACATACACTCATTCTGTCTTTTTGCCAAGTTCTAAAAAGTATTGCTTACCCTAAGGTTTTTCTTCATATTTCTCATGTACATCACAAAGGGCTCAGAAGTTCACAGAAAAGAGGAACAAGATCTTGATATCCCTTTTAAGATATTGCAAAAATTTGAAGTTTTGTTCTTAGGATATAGATATCATCACAAGACATGGTCATATTACCATTTTTAAAGGATAGTTCGGCTATTTTATGGCTATGAACTGGAAAAATGGCAGTAGTTCAGTAAGGACATTGATGGGAAGGAGAGATCAGTGTCAGTGGACAATAGAGGAAGTTTTCTACAGATGTTAAGAATTTAAAAGGGTAGAATTTGATGTTTGGATAAAGAGAGTAAGAAAACAGGAAGAGCCAAAATTGACTCTCCGTCTCTGGCTCAAGTGCTCAATTTATGATGATGCCATTAACTAACCCAGCTCTGAATGTATGTTATAAAATACTTTCTTTGACATATTGAATTTGAAGTCTCTGAGAGACATCTGAGTAAAGTTATTAAATAGGAAGTTGAGTGGATTTGGGGCACAGAGAGATTTCCAAGTGGCTACTATTAAGAGTACAGAGAAGGAAAGAGAACTTGAGTCCTAAGGTTCTCCAAGTTTTAAAGGCTATCTAACCGGAAGAGTAGCCAGAAAATCAAATAGAGAAGAAGGAACTAAAGAGAAGTATGTTAGTTACTTTTCTCTAGTTGTTGAAACAAAGTATTTGACATCTGTGTTAAAGGGGAAAAGTTTATTTGGCTTACCAGTTTATAGAGATTTCAGTCTTTAGTTGGCTGGCTCCAAAGCAAAGATGGCAGACATCACAGAGGAGAAAGAATATGGTGCACACAAAGTAGCAAAGACAACAAGGAAGTTTAAGACGCTTTCTGCTCCCTTTATCTTAGTCAGGGATTAGAGTGGTCCCACACCAATCACTCACTGCAGTAGTTTAGTTTTCACACGCCCTTAACCCCAATATCACATACTCTGTGTTCTCCCACCTATGACTGTATGAGGCTTGAAGGAGGGGTGTCAGGCCCAAATCATAACAAGAAGGAAGGAAAATTATGGCAGCGGGGGGTCATGGCAGACAGTTACCAGAACAGTTTTTTGGGGAAATGAGGGGTTTTAGTACTTCTAGTTTCAGGTCTGGGGATTTAGCTCAGTTGCTCTGACTCCTGCCTCTCAGGCACAAGGTCATGAATTTGATCCCTGGTACCAAAGAAAACAAAGGATCTGTTCAATGTCCACCCAGGGGCACGTCATTGCTCAGGCTGGGTTCTAGGTGAGTAGATTTAATAGAGAATGGATACAAGTTGACCGAAAGAGAGCAAAACAAGATAAACACTACAGGCAGGGCAGAGAGCATGTGGAATCACCAGAAATATGAATCAGCTTTTGTTTTGGGGACACTAACAATGTGTCACTATTACTTTAAAACAAAGATGAAAGAATAGCAGTGAGCTTGAACATGTAAGAATGAAACCATTGGTGTGAGCACAGTACACTTCACATTTTCGTTGTCTCTTACTCCCTCTTAATAACCCGTAGATTTTAATTGCTGAATCCATTTTACAGGTGATAAAATTGAAACTTAGGCAATTGTGACTTGCATATGGTCACAAAGCTGGTATACTGCAGCTAGGATTCTTAGGTAGCTTGACTGTAATACCCTCGCTCTTAACTGCCCTAATATGTCTAAGGCTTTGGATATCATGGTAAGGATATCATCAGTCCATTAGACAAGTATTTATTGAATGTTTGCAGTTTGCCTGGCACTGTCTTAGGTGCTACAGATTTAAAAGTAAGCAATCAAAGTCCTTGCTGTTATGAGGCTTATGTTCTAGTGGAAGAGGCTAATAAACAGGTATGTAGTAATAATAGCAAGTAGTAATATGTGCCACGGGGAACAGGGTCAGGTAAGGGATACACAATAATGAAGATGTTGCTTCAGGGAAGATGCTCATGGAAGCCCTTTCTCAGGAAATGACCTTTAATCAGACTTAAAACTTTTTTCCAAAAATGAGAATTAAGATGTGTCATGTACAGGTAAAAATTCTTAATGTCGAATGTGATTATAATGTATATATAAAATGTACCAATAAAATCAATTTTTTAAAAAACTATTCCATAGGTGATAGAGCACAATAAAATAATTTTACCAAGGAAATAATATAATGAAACTTGTACATTAAGGAGAGACTTTTAGACTTGGTACAAAAAATGGTAGTAGGTTAAAGCAAAAGTCATTCATGAGGGACAGGGATTTAACTCAGTAGTTCTGGCACCTGCCTTGCAAGTGCAAGGACCCGGGTTTGATCCCTGGTAACCACATACAGCAGTGCCAGGTGTGGAGACTCACCCCAGCAGCAATCAGAACCACATACCACAGTGCCGGGCGTGGTGGCTCACACCTGTCATCCCAGCACTCCAGAGGCAGAGGCAGGAGGATTTCTGTGAGTTCAAGGTTGAGCTCAGCACCAGCCTGAACTACAAAAGGGAGACCCTGTCTCAAAAAAAAAAAAAAAAGTCAGTCATGAATTGTAGGCAAGATGTGATTTGGAGTTGAGCTTCTTCATTGTAATGGGGGCTGAAAGCTGCTACAGGGATAGAAACGATTAGAGCTCACTGCATGAAATCAGGAGAGGGAAAGAGAACCTCAGCCTGGAATAGAGGTTGAGAAAAGTTCTGACCATCATACAGGAAGGATTAAGTCAGGAGAACAAGTGAAAAAGTCAAAAACAAGAAATCCCTACAGTAAGGTCAGTGTTCAAATTTAAATTGCAAAGGACACAAGGAAAAAGTAAAATCTGGAAATATATTCATCACATACAAAATTTAATTTAACAGGGAAGAGCTTCCTCCAAAAAAAATTGGCTTAAGGAAAATGGAGATAATAGAAAAATATAGAGAGAACTTTTAAAATCCTCAAAAAATGAAAAGAAAGAGTAAGTTCCTTAAAACAAAAGGTAGTTCTACTTGGTAAATGTTGTATTATATAGGTGTGGGCTGGTGCATGTGTCTCTGTCCGTCTTTGGAATCAAAACAAACAAGTTGAAAGGCAGTACTGAAGAAGAAATATAAAACAGGCAGAAGCTGAGCGTCATGGAGACCAGATGGAAAGCAGCCAACATACATGAACAGGCCTAGAAGTAGCGTATAGTGAGGATGGTGAAGGAGAAAGGCCCTGCTCTAAGAGATAATGGCCAAGCATTTCCCCTAGTTTAAGAAACATTGTCCCATCAGATACAGAGAAGCTTTGAGGAAGATTATTATCAATCAACTCTTGGATCCTTTGTATTTATGGTGAGTATGGAACACTCGCCTGAAATGTCCCATAAAAGCTGCCTGTGTGAGTCTTGCCCCAGAAGAGTCTTCTCTTCCCTTCTGGTAGAATGGAGTTTAGGAACCCCTACCACTAGCACAGGGCCCATTTCACCTCGCATTTCTACCTTAACAACTTGTGAGAATGAAGTGAAATGAAAAAGCAGTCTGATTATCATCTTCATTATTACTTCTTAAATTTAATTTATCATTAAGCCTCTGGATTTGTGGTTAAAAGCTTAGTCGTGAAGCCATATTGCCTAGACTGAAATCCTGGCTCTGCTGCTTTGTGACATGGGACTTTGAACAAGTTATATAAATTGATCTTAACCCTCAGTTTCCTGCTCTACACGCTAGTTTGTGTCTCCTAGTGCTGTTATGAGAATTAAATAAGAAGTTGTTACTTGCAGACTACTTAAAATGGCACTTGGTATATAGTTAAATGCTCAGTAACCCTTTGCTGTTAGCGATTAACATACCTGCATTTAACAAAACCTTCACGGTCTTAATCCCAAAGGATGACTAATGTAAAAATTACAGTGTATGAGGGTAATAAATTTAGGTATCCATGTCTTCCTGTAAGACTGAAAGGATCAATTTAGTTAACTGACACCTTTTATTTGTCCCTGTAAAAAGAGTTTTGTTACTATTTGCAAATCGGCCATAGTGTTACTTGAACATTCAAGAACTCCTATTTTTTCTTCATAATGTCTAGAACTTAGAAGTAATTCACAAGCATATGAGATATTCTCCTGAGGACAAAGTTCCACTTGCTAAGTTGGAACAATTCAGTCTTAAATAGATACTTATGCTTATGTTTCTGGTTTTGTTTGTATCAGTATATTTATAGGTGAGCTGGTTGGTTGGTTGGTTGGTTTGAGACTGGGTCTCACTATGTAGCTTAGGCTGGCCCTGAACTCACTTAGGTAGCCAAGTCTGGCTTTAGACTGGCAGCAGTCTTCCTGCCTCAGTCTCCCTAGTGTTGGGATTATAGGCATGTGCCACCATACAGGGCTCATCTATAGTTTATACGTACCAAAATTAACATTTCATATTAGCTGAAAACTTACCTAGAAGAATTAAAACTCCTACTTTGATTTCAGAATGCAAATGACACTAAAATGAAAACAGAAAACCAATAATTGACTCTGTGATTATTTTGTAATCCCTACTATGTTTGTTCAAGGTGAGATCATTTTCTAAATTAGCCCACTTTCTTCATCTGCTAGTCTGTATCAAGGCTGGCATGGTTATTTACCTATCATTAGTGTTCTGTAAAACAAATAAACAAAAGACATGCCAAGAGCAGACCTGTCAAAGGATGGCCCTGAAATCTTTGAATTCCACATGATGCTAGAAAGAATCTGTTGCAGTTTTTATCTCTCCATGTTTGAAGGGTTCACCCTCTCTCCTGGAATCCAGAAGCTTTAGAGAGAAAGCTTTGAGGTACAATAAGGAAGATTTATCTCTAGAAAAAAGAGTTGCAAGAAAAACTAGAAGGACTTAAGAATAACCAAAGATAGTCACAAGAGAGTTATAAGAATTTAGGCAAGATAGAAAGCAGTCTGATGCAGTGATCGATTGTAAATGATTTGGTTTTGGGTAGCAGAGATCCCATCCCAACTTCCACCTATAAGCATTAGTAGAATGAGATCGGGGGATTTAGTTCAATGGTTCCTGCATCTGCCTGGTAAGCGCAAGGTCCCAAATGGACAGTTTGATCTGCCCCAATGCCAGGAGTGATAGCTCATGCCTGTAATCCCAGCACTCAGGAGGCAGAGGCAGGAGGATTGCTGTGAGTTCCAGGCTGGCCTGGGCTACACAGTGAACTCAGGGCCAGCCTGAACTACAAAGTGAAACATTGTCTCAAATTTAAAAAAAAAAAAAAAAAGAATACGTGGAATGAGATCTGTGATCTAAGAAATTTTTTTAAATGTTTAAGCCAACTAAACTAATAAATAGATACAGTAAATGAAGGATTATATGTAAATTTAAAGTTGTATTTTAGAATTAATGAAGTTAAAAGATTTGGGAGAGGGACAGGACTAGATGGAAAAGAGAAATTTAGGGACTAGGGCCTTTGGACTCCTCTGTGCAACCACTCTTTTTTTTTTAAACTACTGTCTTTGTATTAATTTACAGACCTCTTCTTGAGTAGAGAAACAATCTTACCTTAGAAATTTGGTCTCTTCCTAGCACTATGAAACCCAGTCTGTCCCCTGTCAGTTGAAAAGAACGTGATGATTTCCAGTAATTTCTTTAAATCCTTGGAGATATAAAATGTCACTGTCTTCATAATAACCCTGGCAAGTCCATCTTAGGGCAAGGGGAACCTCCTCCTTGAGATGAGCAGGAAGCATAGAACCATACAGTGGGCAAAGAGTCAAGAGACTAGGGGCCAGGGAGTTAGCTCAGTGGTTCCAGCACCTGTCTTGCAAGTGCTAGGACCCAGGTTCGATTCCCCGTTAACCACATACCATACTGGGCGTGGAGACTCATACCCAGCAGCAACCAGTACCCCATACCCTGGGCATGGTGGCTCACGCTCTAGTCCCAGCACTCAGGAGGCAGAGGGCAGAAGGATTGCTGTGATGTGAGATTGAGGCTGAGCTCAGGGCCAGCCTGAACCAAAAAGCGAGACCCTGTCTAAAAAAAAAAAAAGAATCAAGAGACCAAGACACTTGCTCAACATACATTTAACATTAGTTTGTTAGTAGCCCAGAGCATGTCTTCTAATGAGTTTTACAGTTCTGTGATATGACTCATGGTGATTTACAACTGGAGGTTCTGAAACCTTATGATTATGTTGGAGGTTGGGAGGTGCTTAGCTACAGAGATTGCAGAGAACCCTGGGGGTAACAGTTAAATTGCTGTGTGGTAGAACAGCACAGGGTCCGTGATCTTCATCTGACTTCCTTCTTTTCTTGGAATTTCAGAAAACTGTAAAGAGGTATATTTCGTATAAACAACTAATAATTCAGAGGTGTGCTGCTCCTACCATAGGATCACTTGCTGTTCCTTGTAGCTGAAGTTTCCTCATCCACTAGGAGGCACTATTGTCAAACAAAATTGATTAGGGGTTATGAGGTCTTGGTCCTTTAAGAAACTAGATAGGGAACCCAGACATAGTGATACACACCCATAATCCCAGCACTTTGACAGGCTGAGGCAGGAGGATCACAAGTTAAAGCCCAACCTGGGCAATTTAACTATTTAGCCAGATCCTGTCTCAAAATATTAATTAGTTAAGGGGCTAGGGGTGTAACTCAATGCCAAGTCCCTGGGTTCAATCCCAAACTGGATAATGAAAATGTCTAGAAAGGAAAACAGAATAATAAATATAAAGCTGTGGATATGGTGACAGTTCAGTCTCTGATATCTAAATAGGTATTAGAGCAACCCTCAACTTCTAAAACTTGATAAACAGTATCTTACATTACATTTCAATTTTAGAAATACCAAAATATTTCAAGCCAGTTTTTTTTTCAAAGAAATAGAATTATATAGGAAACAAAAAGAGACCTTAAGAGATTGTCAAAGTATGCCAAGCACTTAAATATGGATAAGTGGAGAATCAGTGTGCAGGGGGACATGTCCCGGTTTTGCCTGTCACGATGTCCTAACCCCTTTCTGGTATTTGGAGTATCCTTCATCTGAAAAGGTTGTGATGAAGGACAAGGCCCACTTTCTACTACACAAGCTGAAATTCTAGATATTTGCTCTTTTTTTTTTTTTTTTTTAGTTCTCTGAGACAAGGTCCCACTTTTGTAGTTCAGGCAGGTCCTGAACTCACCCACGAACTCAGCAATCTTCCTGCCTCTGCGTCTGGAGTGCTGGGATTACAGGCATGAGCTACCACTCCTGGCATTATTGTATGTGGTACTGATTGCTGGTGGGTGTGAGTCTGCATGCCCAGCATTGTTGTATGTGGTTACTGGAAATCAAACCCGGGACCTTGGACTTGCAAGGCAGGTGCCAGAACCACTGAGCTAAATCCCCAGCCCTGTTTGCTCTTCTTGACAGTTAGAATATGAACATATCCTAGGTTTTATGAGTCACACCTATCTACTCATGACAGCTTGTGACAATAAAACAGACCCATGTGGACCTCTTAGGTGACAACAGAGATTACTCAAGTAGTCTACCTCCAGATTGCGTCCAATATCGTTGATCATTTGGGACAGTTATCCAACCTACAGACCTACAGCAGATATGTAGGACAGCAGGAGTGTTGTCTCCATCATATCAGTTTAGAATTTGGATCCTGTGTAACCCCAGGCTTGGTTTTACAGGTCTTCCTAGTATTGTGTGAACACACGTGTTCTATTCATAAGCTCCTTTTTTGCTTAAATCAGCAAGAGCAGATTTCTACTTTTTTGGAACTAAGAACCTTATCTGACCTAGAATTAAGTACCATCAATGAGTAGAGAAGAGGTGTCAGAACTCCACTCTGAGATGATGTCATTCAGTAGCCTTGTAATGTGGCTATTAAAATACATAGTTCAACAGACCAGTACCTCTCCTACATTGGGATGTCACCCGTAACTATGAAGGCTCTCAGATTAGGAATGGAACTGGGAATTGGACTCTGGAGAAGGAAGAAGGCAAGGCAAAAGCCGATGTTCAAGGTGTTGGGTTCTAGTGAGGGACTCTGAAAAACCCAGGAATTCTTAGTAGAACCTAACCTTCCGATCCTTATGAAGATCTATTCGTCAAGATGGAAGATTAAAGTATATTTATCAATTTATAAGTTAGATGTGTGAAGAAGTTGAATATCCTTAATAAGAAAATTCCAAAGTCCTAAAATTTTTTAGTACGAGCATGTTGCCATAAGTGAAAATTTCCACCCCTGACTTCATGGGACAAGTCTCAGACAAAATACAGGTACACTAAAAATGTATACAGTTGCCTTGAGGCTATGTATAGAAGATATATATGAAACATAAATAAATTTTGTGCTTAGACTGGGATCCCATCCTCAACATATATATGTAGGGAAATTTTCAAAATGTAAAAAAAAAAATCTAAAATACTGGTATTTTCTCTAAGACTCAACCTACATAATTTGAATATGTAGATATAATAGTGTAGGCTTCCACTTGTACACTTGTCCCAAGCCCTTCTCATATTTGGGGTAGCCTACTGTCCTGTACATACCAAAGCAACCTTGAATCTGTATCCTGTTAGAGACAGGCAAAATTGCAAACTAAAAGAATTTAATGTGCTCTACCTTCTTTCTCTGTGGCCTTTCCCTTCCTGTGGTGTTCTGTTTTCTTGGATATATTGACCCTGAGAACCTTTTCGTACACTCTTCCCCTCCATGAGCTATGAGAAATCCCCTTAAGACATTATCTGACCAGCAACACCAAGTAGGAAGACTCTTTCTTTAGGTACTACCAAGCCCTCAAACCCACAAAACTACTATAAGCCATACCTGGCAGCTGACTCACTTAGAAGAATACTAGACAGGGAAGAAAACAAAGCGCTCCCCCGGCAGGTAGCCTCAGGCATTACTCTTCGATAGGAGTCCATTCAGCACTACATAAAATAAAGTTCAGTAAATATGTGTAGTGAGGAAAGGATTCTTAAGTAGTGTTGAGAAAGCTGAAAATTCACAAATCAATTTAAATCCTCCACCACTAGCCTCCACACACGTACAAACAAGAAAACTGCCAGCAGAGTTTATTAAGCTAATCATAAGGAAGATAACAAGCAATAAAATTATTTAATAGATCTTTAGAGAGCTTTTTAAACTTCAAAGGGCAGGATGCACAAAGGAAAACCAATAGATTTAACAAAATTTGAAAAATTAGAAAATTAATTTGCTCCAGTACCAACATAAAATGATTACGCTCTATTGAGCATGAAAAGTTCACTCCAATGAAAGGGAAGATATTACACTTCACTACACAAATGAGGGAGGACAAGAATAGACAGTTCCCGCCAAAGGAAATACAATTGGTAAATAAGCATTTGTGAATATTCTCAATCATTTTAATGTTTTTGACATTATATCAGTATTCCTTTATTAAGCTATTAAGTTCACATTTTCCATTGAAAAGATGAAAGTTTCTATCTACTTGTATATTATAGTTTAGATCGTGTATAAGTAGATCGTGTGTCACTCTCTAGGTTCATGCTGAAAGAGTATAGCTGCATCCTGTTTACAGTGTAGGGAGGAAGGACAAGCTTAGCACAGATTCCAGGACCTCTGACCACTTCAAATCCAGCTCCCGTGTTGACTCCTTTCCTAGGGCTCCAGGACTTATTGTTTGTGTCACAAGAAATGTCCTGCATTTTTGAGGACCTATCTCAGAGGCTGCCTACTTCACAAAGACTTTCTGAGTCCCTCAGATTTGTTCCCATCCTTGTGTCACGACGCTAAGATGCACCCATCTTCCCTCTTATATTTTTATCTCGTTTCTTTATCTCTCCTTCTGCAGTGTAGATATAAGATGGTATCTTGATGTAACTGTTCTTTCTATCCTCCATAGGTAGTATTTGCTCAACAATTATACTTTGAATGAAATTAAATTCCCTTTCCCGATTGTGGTCTGTTGTAAATGGAGAAGAGTGAACAGGGTTGTGTGTGCATGACTCCTTTCTCTTTCACAAGTGAACACCACCCACAGATTCCAGGAAGAAACAGTTGGAAGCTCAAAGAAGCAGGTAGACATCACCATCGGTGTAGGAGTCAGAGAAGCGGAGCAGTGAAGAGAGGACACCCCAGATGTATGCATAGAGAGAATATTGGGAATATGGGGTCATGGGACATTTGTGAAGACATCAAAAGAGTACTATAAGCAAAGCCTTGAACTAGAAGAAAATAAAACAAAGTTCTTTTTTTTTTTTTTTTAAACCACAAGGGCTATGGCCTTATCAACAAGCTGATTATAGAGAAAGACCTCATTTAAACCAGACCAGTAAAAAGAATTCACAAATACTGTCTAGAAGGAAGATGAAGGCTCTGAATTTTACAGATCTCTTAGGAGGTTCTGGAGCATGGGAGTGTTTACAAGAACAGTGAATGCTGCTTGGGCTTCAAAGGCAGACCGCCTGAGTTGGAAACTTGGCTTTACCACTCAAGAGTGGTGTGATCTCTCAGTAAACTGGCTTAAGCTTTGATGCTTCTCAGTTTCTGCTAAGTGAAATAGCGGTGCCTGTAGTACTAACCTCACAGCCTACTTGCAGCCATTGAATTCACGTACTTAGTCATTGCCCACCACATAAATAAGAAATGCTAGCATTAATTCTCTGTCAGTAAAATAAAATTATTTCTCTCATAAATTTTGAATACAAACCACATTGTAAGTACTGTTTTAGCTGCATTCCAAAAGAATGCTTTTGTATTTATTTTTTCAGTTTTCACTTTTTATTAATTAATACATGTATACAGCACATAATGATTACATTTCCTTGCGTGGAGTTGGTACATGCACATAACACATCTCAGTTATTTTTCATCCCTTTTCCCTCTCCTCTCTCCTCCTTCCATCAATCTCTTAATCCTCTTCCCATCTGGAAAAGGCCTATCTTCCTATTTCCTATCTGATGTTTTTATTTTACTTTTTATTTATATTTCAACAATTTAAATTCATTTAGTATGATAAAAGTATAGTACATGTTCATTTTTTAGAAGGTGAAAAGAAAACAAAAGTAAGAAGAAAAAAAATGAAAAACTCCAAATGTAGTCCTGCCTACTCTTCAAACCCTTTTTTATTACCCAGAATTTTCTATCTTTATAGCTGCATACATGCACATATATATATGTTTATACATCTTATTATATTATGAACATCTGTCAATAAATATACTTGTATAATATCATTTAATGGTAGCATAATATTCCACTCTGTGAATTTACTATAATTTAACCATTGTATTTATTGATAATCTACGTTTTTTCAATTTCTCCCTATGTAAATAGCTATAATAAACCTTTATCTGAGAAATAGCACTAATTACTTCCCTTAGGATGAAATACTGGGTTAAAGAACGTATATATTTTAAAGCACTGTAAAATTGCCCTTCAAAGGGGTCATGTTGTTGAGCTTGCTTCTCACCAGTAGATTTCTATATCCTGTGAAAATTCCTCCAAGGCTGAGTTGTATTTGTATGTGTCATCTGTGTAACATGAATTGCCATCTTGTCACCCTGGAAGATTGGAACTATATCCCAACTTCTTTCGGCTGTTTTTCTATATTTGCACGTAACAGTAACACCTCAGTCTTGAACTATAATACCTCAATCTGGCATAAATTTTGATGTGGACCTTTTTTATTGTCACATTCAAAATATTTTCAAATTTTCAGTATTGCTCCCTTGATTAGTAGGTTTTTTAATATGCATTTCTCAATCTTTAAACATTTAGGAGTCTTCTTAGTTACTTTGTTAATGTATTTCCAACATAACTGCACTGTGGTTAGAAAACATGCCCTGAATGTTTGTTTCTTACTAGAGTTTTCAACCTCAGCTTTATCTCCGTGGTCGTAGTAAGCACTGGGGTTTCCATGTGCTCCCAACATGTCACAATAGAATATGTTCCGTATCCCAGCTTTGCAAATGCAGCTCTGCAGCCCCACTAAAAGACGTTTCACTGGGGCCTCAGCCTTTGGAGGGCTGGGCTCTGAGGAGGTCTGCACAGAGCAGCCCGGCTCTCCTCTTCCACAGCCCCCGCGCAGACCACCGTGCCTATCAGTCTTCATCCGACTCTCCTCCACCTGTCCGGAGTTCCTCATGAGTGACTGCCACAGCTGCCCTCTTTCTATAGCCCACGCCTTTACCCTCAGGGGAACCCTGTTCCTTCTAAGTAGTTTAGTTTGCTTTGTTGTTATTGTTGTTGCTTTTTTGTTGTTTATTTGCTTTTGAGACAGGGTCTCACTCTGTAGTTCAGGCTGGCCCTGAGCTCACTGTGTAGCCCAGGCCAGCCTCGCACTTAGCAATCCTCTTGCCTCTCCCTCCCAAGTACTGGGATTACAGGCATGAGCCACCATGCCCATGCTAGGTTTTATTTTTGTACTTCATAACACTTAAAATTAGAAGATTGTTTCTCTTACTTATTATCAATAAATGTTATAAATAATCACATTTAACAATAGAAAAGTCTTTCCATAACGATAACTTCTTTCAGAACAGTCCTTCATAGAACATGTCAACATATTAAAAGTTACATGGTGATTTTGTTTGTTACCTCTGGTTAGGAACCACTGAATTTTAAAAGATATGTACAGAAGATTCCACTTATAATAGCAATAAAAATGTAAAATACTGGGTCTGGGATATAGCAAAGTGGTAGAACATTTATCTAGAGAGTGTGTGTGGGGCCGGGGAGTTAGCTCAGTGGTTCTGGCACCTGTCTTGCAAGCGCAAGGGCCCAGGTTCGATCCCTGGTAACCACATATCATACTGGACGTGGAGACTCACACCGAGCAACAATCAGTACCACATACCACAGTGCCGGGCGTGGTGGCTCACGCCTATAATCCCAGCACTTGGGAGGCAGAGGCAGGAGGATTGCTGTGATGTGAGTTGGAGCCTGAGCTCAGGGTCAGCCTGAACCAGAAACCAAGACCCTGTCTCAAAAAAAAAAAAAAAAAAAAAAAGTAGAGTGTGTATGTGTGTGTCTGTGTGTGTGTGTGTGTGTGTGTGAGAGAGAGAGAGAGAGAGAAAGAGAGAGAAAAGAGATCAAAATATATGGTGAATGTTTAAATTTTTTTTCAGTATTACAGTAAGTGACATCATTAATCTCTCAAAATACTCCCCCTTCACTTCAGTGTTCTTACCAGTGTTCTGAAGCAGGTCTGGAAACCCTCTGTCTTTGCTTGTTTTTGTTTGTTTCTTTGAGACAGTGTCTCACTACGCAGTTCAGGCTGGCCCTGACCTCACTATGTAGCCCAGGCTGGTCTGAAACTCACAGTGAACCTCCTGCCTCTGCCTCCTAAGTGCCAGGATTACAGGCGTGAGCCATTACACCCAGTTTGAAATTCTCTTTCATGTCATTACAAGGTATGATTTAAATACATGTTTAGTTAACAGACACACAGCGTCACCCAGGGAGAACAAAAGCTTGTAAAAATATTCACATGTGTTTTCATCCCCCTCATTCACTGAACCTGGCCCTGTGCAGCATCGGGTTCTTCCCCCAAAGTCAAATGACCATGTAAGGTAGACATTCTGAATCAGTTCAGAACTTTGAGGTAACCAGGAGAACACAACTGAAGACACCTACAACAGAGAATTCCCAGAACTGCTTCAGAAACTAGTAAAAATCATGGGGATGTGTATTCAAAGAAAAGGAGAGAATTTTTAATAGAATAATGGTAATGTTTCACTTACTGTGGTAATTTTTTAAAGTTTAAACATTTACTATATTTTTGTATCATACTGCACATATATAATGTCTACAGGGAAAAAACTAATAATCCTTGGAACAAATATAACCTTACAGCTATGAAAAGAAATAAGACATATGATCATGGATGAAAATATTAGAAAAATATTGACTTCTAGAAGTTAGTATATAAATATATCTTCTGGGTCAAAGTATAAAAAAATTTTAGAGTTTAACAAAATGAATCATATTCAACTAGCAGGAAAAAAAATCACAAGTAATGAATAATAAGGTGAGACTTAATTTGCCAACTACTACAATATGTATTAAATATTTAAAATAACATGACACTAGATGCAAGAGTAGACAGGTCAGTAGAAGAGAACAGAAACCTAAAAGTACCCCATAGGTAATTGTAGCACAGAAGAGTAAATCATTTCCATTTGTTTCTCACTAGCTGAGTCCCTCCTTAAGCTTTGGCCTCTCCCCACTTTGCCACCTCCTGTACCCTCTCTCCTTTTTCCTCCTTTCCTTCTAAATCTCTCCAAAACATCTTTTTTTTCAGCTCAGCTACCAAATTCTTGCTGCATAGCTGGATGTGGTGGTGCGCGGCTGTAATCTCAGCACTTTGGTAGGCTGAAGCAGAATTACAAGTTCAAGACCAGCCTGGGCAACTTAGTGAGTTAGTGAGACCCTGTCTCTAAATGTAATTAACTTTTTTTTTTTTAGACAAGGTCTTGCTTTGTAGTTCAGGGTGGCCCTGAGCTCAGCCTCAAACTCACATCAGAGCAATCCTCCTGCCTCTGCCTCCCGAGTGCTGGGATTACAGGCGTGAGCCACCACGCCCGGCACTGTCTCTAAATTAAAAAAAAAAAAAAATGGCTGGTAACGTAGCACAGTATGAAGGCCCTGAGTTCTATCCCCAGTACCACAAAAAAGTCCTTAATTCCTTTAGTGTGCACCGAATTTGGCTTCATCCTTTGCCCAACTGTCTCGTCTCAGCTGAACAGCCCTTATCCTTCCATGTCACAGTGAGAAAAGGAAATAATTGAAACAAAACTAATTCCTTCACGAGGAGAAGTTTTTAATCTTCACAGATCAACTGACCAGCTTAAGCTGCAGCCAGGATTAAAACAGCAATTTTTTTTTCTCCCCACAATACAAAGAAGTGAAAATAGTCGGCCTCTCTAGAAAAATGTGAATTAACACCATCATGAATGACTTTTCTCCACGATTGGCAGAGACGAAACAGAACCCTAGTGAGGGCAAAGTGGAAGCTAGGACACACTCACACTCAGTGGCACAAATGCACATTGTTAAGTCCCCAATATTGTATACACTGAAACTGTTACCGTATATATCCCAGACCCAGCAGCTGCGCAGACGACAGAGTTGTTCACAATGATGCGTGATCACGTTGTTCCAGGCTGGGGCCCTCGTGGCGGGATACCGGTGCTGCCATTATTCAGAGTATATGGACCATCACAGACATTTTGGGGAAGAATCCAAGTTGGCATTGAAAAACATCCATGGGCCGGGGAGTTAGCTCAGTGGTTCCGGCGCCTGTCTCGCAAGCGCAAGGACCCGGGTTCAATTCCCCGGTAACCACATAACAATACTGGGTGTGGAGACCCACACCCAGCAGCAACCAGTACTACATACCACAGTGCTGGGCGTGGTGGCTCACGCCTGTAATCCCAGCACTCGGGAGGCAGAGGCAGGAGGATTGTGATGTGAGTTGGAGGCTGAGCTCAGGGCCAGCCTGAACCACAAAGCGAGACCCTGTCTCCAAAAACCT